>JAWDGP010005062.1:42500-92500 GCA_033675545.1 Elysia crispata | reverse complement strand
TAATGATGATGTTGACGATGATGATATTAATTATGATGATCGTGATGGTGATAATGATGATGGAGACGATGATGATGATAATAATGATGATCGTGATGGTGATAATGATGATGGAGACGATGATGATGATGAAAATGATGATCGTTATGATGATAATGTTGATGGAGACGATGATGATGATAAAAATGATGATCGTGATAGTGATAATGATGATGGATATGGAGACGATGATGATTATAATAATGATGATCGTTTTGATGATAATGAAGATGAAGACGATGATGATGATAATAATGATGATCGTTATGATGATAATGAAGATGAAGACGAAGATGATGATAATAATGATGATCGTGATGGTGATAATGATGATGAAGACGAAGATGATGATGATAATAATGATGATGTTGACGATGATGATATTAATTATGATGATCGTGATGGTGATAATGATGATCAAGACGAAGATGATGATAATAATGATGATGTTGACGATGATGAAATTAATTATGATGATCGTGATGGTGATAATGATGATGGAGACGATGATGATGATAATAATGATGATCGTTATGATGATAATGAAGATGAAGACGATGATGATGATAAAAATGATGATCGTGATGCTGATCATGTTGATGGAGACGATGATGATAATAATAATGATCGTGATGGAGATAATGATGATGGACACCATGATGATGATGAAAATGATGATCGTTATGATGATAATGAAGATGAAGACGATGATGATGATAAAAATGATGATCGTGATGGTGATAATGTTGATGGAGACGATGATGATGATAATAATGATGATCGTGATGGTGATAATGTTGATGGAGACGATAATGATTATAATAATGATGATCGTTTTGATGATAATGAAGATGAAGACGATGATGATGATGATAATAATGATGATCGTGATGGTGATAATAAAGATGAAGACGATGATGATGATAATAAAATGATGATCGTGATGGTGATAATGATGATGGAGACGATGATCATGATAATAATGATGATCGTTGTGATGATAATGAAGATGAAGACGAGATGATGATAAAAATGATGATCGTTATGATGATAATGAAAATGAAGTCGAGATGATGATAAAAATGATGATCGTGATGGTGATAATAAAGATGAAGACGATGATGATGATAATAATGATGATCATGATGATGATAATGATGATGAAGACGATGATGATGATAATAATAATGATAAACGTTATGATGATAATGAAGATGAAGACGATGATGATGATAAAAATGATGATCGTGATAGTGATAATGATGATGGAGACGATGATGATGATAATAATGATGATCATTATGATGATAAAGAAGATGAAGACGATGATGATGATGAAAATGATGATCGTCATGGTGATAATGATGATGGAGACGATGATGATGATAATAATGGTGATCGTGATGATGATCATGAAGATGAAGACGAAGATGATGATAATAATGATGATCGTTATGATGATAAAGAAGATGAAGACGATGATGATGATGAAAATGATGATCGTGATGGTGATAATGATGATGGAGACGATGATGATGATAATAATGGTGATCGTGATGGTGATAATGATGATGGAGACGATGATGATGATAATAATGGTGATCGTGATGATGATAATGAAGATGAAGACGAAGATGATGATAATAATGATGATCGTGATGGTGATAATGATGATGAAGACGAAGATGATGATGATAATAATGATGATGTTGACGATGATGATATTAATTATAATGATCGTGATGGTGATAATGATGATCAAGACGAAGATGATGATAATAATGATGATGTTGACGATGATGAAATTAATTATGATGACCGTGATGGTGATAATGATGATGAAGACGAAGATGATGATGATAATAATGATGATGTTGACGATGATGATATTAATTATAATGATCGTGATGGTGATTATGATGATCAAGACGAAGATGATGATAATAATGATGATGTTGACGATGATGAAATTAATTATGATGATCGTGATGGTGATAATGATGATGGAGACGATGATGATGATAATAATGATGATCGTTATGATGACAATGAAGATGAAGACGATAATGATGATAAAAATGATGATCGTGATAGTGATAATGATGATGGAGACGATGATGATGATAATAATGATGATCGTTATGATGATAAAGAAGATGAAGACGATGATGATGATGAAAATGATGATCGTGATGGTGATAATGATGATGGAGACGATGATGATGATAATAATGGTGATCGTGATGATGATAATGAAGATGAAGACGAAGATGATGATAATAATGATGATCGTGATGGTGATAATGATGATGAAGACGAAGATGATGATGATAATAATGATGATGTTGACGATGATGATATTAATTATAATGATCGTGATGGTGATAATGATGATCAACACGAAGATGATGATAATAATGATGATGTTGACGATGATGAAATTAATTATGATGATCGTGATGGTGATAATGATGATGGAGACGATGATGATGATAATAATGATGATCGTTATGATGACAATGAAGATGAAGACGATGATGATGATAAAAATGATGATCGTGATGGTGATAATGTTGATGGAGACGATGATGATGATAATAATGATGATCGTTATGATGATAATAAAGATGAAGACGATGATGATGATAATAATGATGATCGTTATGATGATAATAAAGATGAAGACGAGATGATGATAATAATGATGATCGTTATAATGATAATGAAGATGAAGACGATGATGATAATAATAATGATCGTGATGGAGATAATGATGATGGACACCATGATGATGATGAAAATGATGATCGTTATGATGATAATGAAGATGAAGACGATGATGATGATAAAAATGATGATCGTGATGGTGATAATGTTGATGGAGACGATGATGATGATGATAATGATGATCGTTATAATGATAATGAAGATGAAGACGATGATGATAATAATGATGATCGTGATGGAGATAATGATGATGGAGACCATGGTGATGATGAAAATGATGATCGTTATGATGATAATGAAGATGAAGACCATGATGATGATAAAAATGATGATCGTGATGGTGATAATGTTGATGGAGACGATGATGATGATAATAATGATGATCGTGATGGTGATAATGTTGATGGAGACAATAATGGTTATAATAATGATGATCGTTATGATGATAATGAAGATGAAGACCATGACGATGATAAAAATGATGATCGTGATGGTGATTATGTTGATGGAGACGATGATGATGATAATAATGATGATCGTGATGGTGATAATGTTGATGGAGACGATGATGATGATAATAATGATGATAAACGTTATGATGATAATGAAGATGAAGACGATGATGATGATAAAAATGATGATCGTGATGGTGATAATGATGATGGAGACAATGATGATGATAATATTGATGATCGTTATGATGATAAAGAAGATGAAGACGATGATGATGATGAAAATGATGATCGTGATGGTGATAATGATGATTTAGACGATGATGATGATAATAATGGTGATCGTGATGATGATAATGAAGATGAAGACGAGATGATGATAAAAATGATGATCGTTATGATGATAATGATGATGGAGACGATGATGATGATAATAATGGTGATCGTGATGATGATAATGAAGATGAAGACGAGATGATGATAAAAATGATGATCGTTATGATGATAATGAAGATGAAGACGATGATGATGATAAAAATGATGATCGTGATGATGATAATGAAGATGAAGACGAGATGATGATAAAAATGATGATCGTGATGGTGATAATGATGATGGAGACGATGATGATGATAAAAATGATGATCGTTATGGTGATAATGATGATGGAGACGATGATGATGATAATAATGATGACCGTTATGATGATAATAAAGATGAAGACGATGATGATGATAATAATGATGATCGTGATGGTGATAATGATGATGAAGACGATGATGATGATAAAAATGATGATCGTGATGGTGATAATGATGATGGAGACGATGATGATGATAATAATGATGATCGTTATGATGATAATAAAGATGAAGACGATGATGATGATAATAATGATGATCGTGATGGTGATAATGATGATGGAGACGATGATGATGATAAAAATGATGATCGTGATGGTGATAATGATGATCGAGACGATGATGATGATAAAAATGATGATCGTGATGATGATAATGAAGATGAAGACGAGATGATGATAATAATGATGATCGTGATGGTGATCATGATAATGAAGATGAAGACGAGATGATGATAATAATGATGATCGTGATGGTGATAATGATGATGGAGACGATGATGATGATAAAAATGATGATCGTTATGATGATAATGATAATGAAGATGATGATAATAATGATGATCGTGATTGTGATAATGATGATGGAGACGATGATGATGATGATGATCGTTATGATGATAATGAAGATGAAGACGAAGAGAATGATAACAATTATGATCGTGATGGTGATAATGATGAAGACGACTAAGATGATGATGTTGATGATAAATATGATGATCGTGATGGTGATTATGATAATGATGATGATGATGATGATGATGATGATGATGATGATGATGATGATGATGATGATGATGATGATGATGATGATGATGATGATGATGAAGACGACGATGATGATGACAGTGATAATTTTGACTATAATCCTTAAAACGCTGACGATGATGTTGATAATGATCATGGTGATGATGACAATACTTTAGTTTACGATAATGATGATGATGATGACGTCGATGATACTAAAGATGATATTGATAACGATACAGTGCGTGAGTACTCTGTTCAAGTATGATGATTGGTAATGATAGATTTTCTAGGAGTTTAGAGTGAATAGCTGAGCTCTTGTATTTCAGTTCTTCGTGCCCCGATACTAATGGCTTCAAAGCTGGAGTCGACAGAACGTAGCAGAATCAATATAATACTGTAGCAGAATCAATATAATACTGTAGCAGAATCAATATAATACTGTAGCGGAGTCAATATAATACTGTAGCGGAGTCAATATAATACTGTAGCGGAGTCAAAAAGCTATACGTTACTAATTGGGTCTTGATTTACAGCTACACAAAGTCCATCAGAATAATGAAAACTTTAGCCTCATTTTATACATCTGCGATCGGTTAAACTTATACATAAATGACAAGAAATTCGAGTTGATTTATGATAGAAAAAGCATTCTATTTCGTCTGATAAGTATTTCTTCTTAAAATTTTGTTGAATACTTCCAAAAAGGAAACCAAAAAAAAAAAATCCCGAAGAAATCTATATGGTATTTTATAAAAAGGTAACTTCTAATGACATTCTGTATCCATTACTTAAGTTCTTAAGTGTCATGATATAAAATAAAGAGCTATAGAAATCCTTTTTTCCCCTATACTTCAATAAACAATTAGGGCATAAGCCGCTTTAAGCTTTAGCACACGATGTCCGAAAATAAAGTATTGAGAACAATGATTATTGCTGAAATAATGATAATAAAAAATTAACCTAAAACTGGATTTATCATTATGAAGTCTGTGATTATAGAATCAAGTTCATTTTTGGCGACAGATCACGTATCAAAGTTACTTCGTTTAAAAGGAATGATATTATTTCAGAAATGTGATTATTTCCCTTAGGCTTTTTTTCTCGCTGCCATGTAAGTCAAAAGTTGCTTTAAGCGCAGATCTAGAATTCTATACTAATCTTGGACACGGCATTGCATTAGTGTTATGTCTATAATGTTTGCTCTTACTCTCTGCCTGCCTTTTCTTAGGATTTAGGAAGCAGTTTGGGTAGATAAATCATCATCATCATCATCAACAACAACAACAACAGCAACAACAACAGCTGCAACAAAAACAATGAAACAATCTTCTATTCGTATATTTAAATATGACAAAAACGAAATAAATCTACAAAAAAAACAAGACTAAACAAAACAAAACAAAACGCAAAAACGCACAAACAAAGAGAAACAAAAAACAATCCCCCCCCCAAAAAAAAAAAAAAAAACAAAAAACAAAAAACAAAAAACAAAAAAAACAAACTTGGAATTAAGCCAAACGGACAGAATCAGTGTAGAGATAGACTGGTTATTTATTTATTCATTTATTTATTTTTGTTTCTTTTTGTTTTTTGGCTGAAGTGCGGTTGTGCCATAATAGTGAACTTTCGAAAAATGCAAGGAAATAAAAATGCTTTTATCTTCAGGCACCTCAATTGTTAAATCGCTTATAATTTTGTTGCCATCTTAGAAAAAGATTGGAATAAATAATAAAACGAATAGTGCTCAGTTTTTGTTTGTAATCTGTAACAAAGTAATTACGTGTGTAAAGATATTAAGTCCCAGTTAAGAGTCCCATTCTTCATGAGCTCCATAAAAAAATTCAAAAGAAGAATTTGGTGATAAAAATACTCTCGAATCCCAACTTTTCCGTCGGTAGAGGTTAAGAAAGAATTGGTCGTTGCCCCTTTATCTGCCTTAAACTACTTAAAGCAGTTCTAATCCTATGCGGTGCGCACCAGTTGCAACAACAACAACAACAACAAAAACAAAAAGTTAAAAAATAATAACTTACTGCATCAAGAGAGGGTGCAGGTTCAGAAACGACAAAGATAGTTTTGGGGTCAAATGCAATCCTTAAACTGAATCCTTCCTATTTCTGATTCATTGCCATCACAAGTTAAATCAGTGATGTAAACAAATTGATGAAGTGAATTTTTAAGAGTTTTCTAATGCGATTTTTATTTATTCAATAATTTGGAATGTTAATACTAAAAAGCTTCTAAGGGTCAACAAACAAACAAACAAAACAAAACAAAAACATTACCAGAGCAGGAACGGAAAAAAAGGTTTGAAAAGCAACGTGCGGTTTACCGAATTAATGTTTGTCACGAAGAGACACGGAGAATTTTCTGTACAAACAAACTTTGCATCGTTGGATTTCTTCAGATTTTTACACATGATTATTTAAAGTCAGACTTCTAGAGATTTTTACAGACTTTTACAGCCAGGCTTTCACAGTCATACTTTTACAGACAGATTTTTACAATCTGACTTATACAGTAAGACTTTTAAAGTCAGACTTTTACAGTCAGGCTTTTAACAGTAGGACTTTTACAGTGAGACTTTTACAGTCAGGCTTTTTACAGTAGGACTTTCACAGTCAGACTTACAATCAGACTTTCTAATACGGACTGCACAAATTTACAAATCTTTATGCATACAGCCATGCGTATAATTTTACACACCCACCACACGCACACTAAGAAATTAACACACAAACACAACCATAATTTCACATGTACACTTATATGCAGAATAGGCTACTCTATATGCTAACATCTTATCCGCAACAGACTTTTGGTAGTTTTCAATATCATTTTCAAATTCATCATTAAGATATCATTTATACCATAATATTTTCATGTGTAATGGAGCATTTTAAATGAAAGACCGGCAAACATTCTAATATCGTTAACATTGTCAAGAAAGGCATGTTAATAATTTTACAACTCAGAAAAGTTAAAACAAAAAGGAAACAAAGCAAAACAAAAGAACGGAAAAAGAATGAAAAAAAAAAACAACCAAAAAAAAAAAAAAAACCAAACGCTACACCCACTTTGTACATCGTCAGGTTTAACTTGCGACAACTCTTGTGAATCTTTAAGACTACGTCATTAAACTGAGTACCTTGTATTGCTCACTTACATCAACTATTCTGGCCCAAAAGCTTCATCTCTCATAGTACCACAATCATGGTTAACATCAGGAGGTGGCAACTCGTCAAGATTTATGGCACAGGAAAAATAAATCGCTAAAGTGTAGTGATTATTCCCTTTTTGGCATGAAACATTTATGAGAATTATTAATGTCAAGGAGGAAAACAAAATCACGATTTATGTTCGAAGTTAGCCGCGTCTCCCGAACTCAATTTTTTTTTTTCCGAGTGATTATTGACGCTACATGGCTCCACTAATCTTAAAGGTTATTGAGGCTGTGTACATTTTACCACAACAGCAATGACGTCAAAGCCCGTATTCAAAACATTTGGACTTACCGCACACGTAAAATTAGCGACTGTCTTTACAACGATATCGTTAAGAAAGACGTATGCAAAAGATTTTCTAACGACATCGTTAACAAAGTCGCATTCAAAACATTTTCTAAAGATAGCGTTAAAAATAATGTCCGAGATAATTAATTTATCGCTTACTTTTGGCGTGTTTTGCTAAAAAAAATGTCAGTTTTCATCCGGAAGTCAAGGCTGTTGCCTTGTTTACATTTCATGTTGGACTTGACAACTCTATTTAATGTAAAAAAAAAAACTGTTTGGAACATTATGTAGATTAATGGTTCTTGTTCTAGCTGCAACCAAAGGATGAAACTGTTGTTTAGAAAAAATTATAGTCTTTGCTTCAATATCCTAACATAGTGTCCCTCATCTGATCTAACATAGAGTTAGATTTAGATCGAAGCTTATTTAGAGCTACAGTCATAACAATGCCTACAGTTAATCTAGACTTTAGAAACTCAATGCAATGCATTATAAGATGTTGTGGAACAGTAATTGCTGTTCAGAATCCAGTTCAAGAGTAAAAGTTTAGTTAGCTAAAAAGCATGTTATCTCTCATTCGGTTTATATAAGGGTTATGCCTAGATCTAGATCTAGATCCAGGCCTTAAAGCAAACCTGCATCTGTGTCTAGATCTAGATCTGAATCATAATTTATTAAGGTAAAGTCAGAGGCCCTTGCATAATTTACGCTTTGACTGAGTCTAAATAAACTAAAAGATCACCTAGACTAAGTTATTTGTTCAATTTCATATGGGTAAAATGTTTCCAGTCATTATAGCCCACGCCAAGTTGAAATCTAACTTTCCCGCCATTTGAACAGCCACGATCGATTTAACGTGACCTAAAGTAATGAATAAATCATTTCCCATAGATAGAAGACATTATCACACACCTCCGACAAGATTTCCTCGCCAGCATCTATTCTCCAATGTATAACGAGTGTATTATGGGAGGAGCCACACCAGACCCAAGACATACATGACGAATGGCGCGCGCCGTCATAGCGTGTGGACCTTGACCGTTTTACGGGTCTTAACACCGTTAGGGATTAGAGCCAGTTCTTGTTGGGCTGTGAATACTTACCTATTAACATTATATTTGTGAATCCATTTCCATAACATGTACTTAAGCAATTTAAATTTCTGTAAGTCGGAAGCCGTTAAATTTGGCTAAAAGGGGCAGAAATTTGGTTTTTCCCATTTGAAAGAATGGTTTTGTCACCTACACCCATGTTATATTCAGAAAAAAATGGGGATATTCTTTTAGATTCTTCATTTATTTAACGTCGCTTTCGTATTCCTAAAAACACGTCACTCAAAAAAATAATTCAAAGATTTGAACTGATGCCCCTATTGTGTTTACGCCAGTGAACTTGCTTTCAACATGATCGAACTACTGAGTACAAGCCAGGCTGTCTCCTACCCTCGCCATGAAATTGACAAAGAGTAATCACTGAAAAAGGTTCATTTTTTGTTATCATTCCTACCTAAAAATCTATTTATGTAATTGTGCAAATTTTATCGCAAGTTGGTCTTAACACAAGTGAAAGTGTTTTAGAACAATCTCGAATGTTTCTCAGTGTGTGTGAATTAAGCTTTTCTTATTTCCCCTGAAGAAGACAAAAAAAAATATTAGTCTCTTAACAAGAAGTAGCAGGCAGTCATAAAATTGTTGATGAGGTCGAGTGTTCGGGAAAGACACTTAAAACTCGAATTATATGAATGTAGATTGTGAGAGGCCTAGACACATAGAATCTTTTGAAAAAGACAAAGTGCAAAATAAGTACAAGAACGGAAAGAATATTCAACCAAACAAACAATCAATCAGTCAATCAATCAAATAATCAATCAATCATTCATTCGATACAAAGATTCAGTATTGATTGATTGTTAAAGAAACGCTAGATAAATGCAGCTGCAGCTTTGACAATATAAGACGATATTTTGTTTGATCAGTAATGTGAGTGTGAAGAAACAAAAGAGGAACATTATTTGATTCGATTTGGTAGAAACGTTTAACGCTAACTCCATTATTTTCTATGTCCATTATGAGGAAACTTCACAGTAAAATACGAACCATCGTGAACTAGGTTTCAGGCATAACATGAATTTGTCTGTTTATATCGCTTCGTTTTTATAATTATGGATTTTTTTTTAAAAGTTTAAACTCACATGGCGGACGTTATTAAGACAAAACATATTTTCTATGAATTTTTTTCAAACCAGTTTTTGTAATTGAAGCATACTTAATGGCTTTGGAAGACCATGCGACCATATATTCTATCTGTGTCAAGTCAGCTGAAGGCAGAGAAATGGTGCTTTCTTGTATTAAAGCTCTCTCTGACGAGAAAGATTTATCTTGATGCATTAAAAAGGTCACACGATGACTTCGTCAGGTAACGACAAAGTTTTAAATTTAATTGGACACAACCTTCGAGCAGATATTCTGAACCAACGAAATGTTAAAACTTCACGTTATAAAATCCTAATCGTATATCCGAGAAGTAGATTTCAAGATCTAAATCTTGGAGAGTTTCATATTTTACAATGTTTGTACTTTGAAGCCGTAATCTAGCATGACATAAAATCTGGAGAAAGACAAATCAATAAAAAACAAAATTTAAAGTAAAATAAATAAAATGGCAGACAGTTGCATTATTACCTCTATACTGCTGATATTACACCGTGAAAAATTTGTAAAGAGACAAATTTGTGTAAATACTGTAAACAAAATCCAGGACTTAGGCACTATATATATATATATATATACACACACATATTAAAATGCAAGACAAGCGAGAAAATCTGAGCAAAAGGTTTGTTTATTTCGGTGACTTGGCCTGTGTGTGTTTTAGGAAGCCCCAAAGACAAGGCATATCAAAACAAAACGAAATAAAGGGCATTACTAAGTCATGACTATCCGAATACGTTAGTTTAAAAAACAATTGAAATGAAACTCCGATGGAAAAAACTTTAAATGATTTTACATTTTCTAAGGGACGGAGGCTCCCATCAGGCCTAAGATCCAGATGGTAACGAGAGATCTGTCCCCATCTTTCCATGATCTGTCCCCATCTTTCGATGATCTGTCCCCATCTTTCGATGATCTGTCCCCATCTTTCCATGATCTGTCCCCATCTTTCGATGATCTGTCCCCCATCTTTCCATGATCTGTCCCCCATCTTTCCATGATCTGTCCCCCATCTTTCCATGATCTGTCCCCATCTTTCGATGATCTGTCCCCCATCTTTCCATGATATGTCCCCATCTTTCGATGATCTGTCCCCCATCTTTCGATGATCTGTCCCCCATCTTTCCATGATCTGTCCCCAATCTTTCCATGATCTGTCCCCCATCTTTCGATGATCTGTCCCCCATCTTTCCATGATCTGTTCCCATCTTTCGATGATCTGTCCCCATCTTACGATGATCTGTATTCATGTTTCGATGATCTGTCCCCATCTTTCGATGATCTGTCCCCATCTTTCCATGATCTGTCCCCATCTTTCCATGATCTGTTTCCATCTTTCCATGATCTGTATTCATCTTTCGATGATGCACACAGAATTTGATAGAAAAGCCTCCCCATTATACGTCCATTTCTCTACGGCTCGAAAATTTTTCCACTTGTTATTTGTGAGAGCGAAATGAAACAAATATGGCTTTATCCTAAAGGTTATAATGACATATAAATTTAAAATTAACAAATTATAAAGAGTATCTTTAAATGTCATAAAATCGCTACTAAAGGAATTATTTTTCTTTTCGTACGTCTTGAAAACAATCGAAGGTAAGTATCATATGAATGCGTGTTTCGACCAGTGTAAAGTAAGCGCCTGGCAGTTCACACCTTACTCCCACCTTTTAGATAACCCTGAAATGGTCAAAGTTGACAAAATCGCTCGGCGTTAACGATCCGTAGCCTTAGGGGTAGATCTAGAAATCTAGTGTGGCTCTCCCCAGGTCGAGCACTCAGGATGATGAATACCGTACTCTCGTGTGGATCAGTCGGACCTATACTGCACAAGATGCTGTCTTGAAAGTTTTATCAGTACATTGTGAGGCCCGCAGGTCCCCCCCTCCAGGTACTGGCCACTGGGGTTTGTTCATCTTCCATGCAGTAGAGATGGCTAGTCTCATATTGCACCTTCAGAATGTGCCGAAAGGTAAAAGACTGTGTCTTTCTCCTCCTTCTGAATATTTTATAACCCTCTACTAACTGATTTGAAATGACGTCAAGGTAAAAAGTGATGCGGGGATATGAGTTAGAGGAGACAAGCGCCTGTTATGAGTAAGTCGATAGATAAATAGATAGCTAAAGAAGGCGACAGATAGATAGATAGAGAGAGAGAGATAAAAAGATAATAGGTAGATAGTTAAATGAATAGATCGATACAACGACTGATATACAGATAGATGAATAGACAGAGAGAGAGATATATAGATAGTTAAATGAACAAATATATAGATTCATTAATAGATAGATAGATAAATAGATAGATAGATGGATGAATAAATAGATAGATAGGTAGATAGATGAATAGGAAGATAAATAGATAGTTAGATCTATAGGTAGATCTTAGACAGATCTATATATAGACAAAGATAGATCTGTAGTAAGGTAAAGATAGATCAAAAGATAGATAGGCAGGTCGATAATGATAAAGACAAACAGATTAATAACTATACAAGAGAATAAATACATATAGAGTGACGTGCAAGAAGGGGGGATAGGATTACAAAAAACTTTTACTGAAAGAGCAGTGTTTCAAGGGTTTAACAGTCCAAAAGTTTTCTTCTAGTCACTAAACCCCTCTTTTTTTTTAACTTTTTAAAATTATTTTTAAAAACTTTGCTTCATGGTTTTGAAAGTCCTGCAGTTAAAATTCTATATAACACGATGCCCCATCACAGCACGAGGCCTTTTGTATTGATTGATCAAAGGCTGAGGATGGTAGGATAAAATAACTACTCTGACTAAATCGCATTCTCTATAGCTGAGTTTGAATCTATAACCACTGTATCCTGAAGGCAGTATTAAACTGTTGCAAACTCTTCGACTCAGTGCTGGCGAATGGCAACATGGCATCTTCTCCTCCCCACTCCTTCATTTGATTCATCAATTAATCATAAATCGTGACAGATTTCATCTAGTAACTTTCAATTCTTATCAATGTTCTTTCTCTTAAAAAAAAACAACCATTATTTGACGGACCAAAAAAAAAAAATAATACATAAGATACTGATCTGTACATTGGATCCCTTATTATGGAGGCTTTGAGCATATTAAGCAATTTATAACTCCTGAGGGGGTTGACAGCCTATTTTAATTGAGATAAAAGGAAGAGATAACCAAACTGTGTTCTGGTAAAGTCACCTCTCGCGTCATCTGCTGATAAATATCTGGATATAAACCTGTCGCAGGTAAGGGTATAAAATCACTCAGGCCGCAGTATTATCAAGATCAAGAGATTGAGATGAAAGGTAGAGGATATCACAAGGCTTGTAGTTACACGGGATATTTTTATCTTAGTTCCGGAAGTAATTATTTCAATACTTATTCCGGTGAACAAAGCTATGGTGATACATTTCGAGGAAGGCCCATAACAGGACTGCCGACAGCTGTCAACAAATACCTCATACGTGTATCAGCTGGTAAGCTAACATTCAAAACCAAGACCGACCTCGACCGTCTGAGATCAATAGCAGAAGACAAAACTAAGTGGAGGAGACTATCAGCGACCATCTGAGGTCAATAGCAGAAGACAGAAAACAGTGGAGGAAACTATCAGCGACCATCTGAGGTCAATAGCAGAAGACAGAAAACAGTGGAGGAAACTATCAGCGACCATCTGAGGTCAATAGCAGAAGACAAAACACAGTGGAGGAAACTATCAGCGACCATCTGAGGTCAATAGCAGAAGAGAGAACACAGTGGAGGAGACTATCAGCGACCATCAGAGGTCAATAGCAGAAGACAAAACACAGTTGAGGAAACTATTGGCGACCATCTGAGGTCAATAGCAGAAGAGAGAACACAGTGGAGGAGACTATCAGCGACCATCTGAGGTCAATAGCAGAAGACAGAACACAGTGGAGGAGACTATCAGCGAACATCTGAGGTCAACAGCAGAAGACAGAACACAGTGGAGGAGACTATCAGCGAACATCTGAGGTCTACAGCAGAAGATAGAACACAGTGGAGGAGACTATCAGCGAACATCTGAGGTCAATAGCAGAAGACAGAACACAGTGGAGGAGACTATCAGCGACCATCTGAGGTCAATAGCAGAAGACAGAACACAGTGGAGGAGACTATCAGCGACCATCTGAAGTCAGTAACAGAAGATAGAACACAGTGAAGGAGACTATCAGCGACCATCTGAGGTCAATAGCAGAAGACAGAACACAGTGGAGGAGACTATCAGCGACCATTTGAGGTCAATATCAGAAAACAGAACACAGTGGAGGAGACTATCAGCGAACATCTGAGGTCAACAGCAGAAGACAGAACACAGTGGAGGAGACTATCAGCGAACATCTGAGGTCTACAGCAGAAGATAGAACACAGTGGAGGAGACTATCAGCGACCATCTGAGGTCAATAGCAGAAGACAGAACACAGTAGAGGAGACTATCAGCGAACATCTGAGGTCAATAGCAGAAGACAGAACACAGTGGAGGAGACTATCAGCGACCATCTGAGGTCAATAGCAGAAGACAGAACACAGTGGAGGAGACTATCAGCGACCATCTGAAGTCAGTAACAGAAGATAGAACACAGTGAAGGAGACTATCAGCGACCATCTGAGGTCAATAGCAGAAGACAGAACACAGTGGAGGAGACTATCAGCGACCATTTGAGGTCAATATCAGAAAACAGAACACAGTGGAGGAGACTATCAGCGAACATCTGAGGTCAACAGCAGAAGACAGAACACAGTGGAGGAGACTATCAGCGAACATCTGAGGTCTACAGCAGAAGATAGAACACAGTGGAGGAGACTATCAGCGAACATCTGAGGTCAATAGCACAAGACAGAACACAGTAGAGGAGACTATCAGCGAACATCTGAGGTCAATAGCAGAAGACAGAACACAGTAGAGGAGACTATCAGCGACCATCTGAGGTCAATAGCAGAAGACAAAACACAGTGGAGGAGACTATCAGCGACCATCTGAGGTCAATAGCAGAAGAGAGAACACAGTGGAGGAGACTATCAGCGACCATCTGAGGTCAACAGCAGAAGAGAGAACACAGTGGAGGAGACTATCAGCGACCATCTGAGGTCAATAGCAGAAGAGAGAACACAGTGGAGGAGACTATCAGCGACCATCTGAGGTCAATAGCAGAAGAGAGAACACAGTGGAGGAGACTATCAGCGACCATCTGAGGTCAATAGCAGAAGACAGAACATAGTAGAGGAGACTATCAGCGACCATCTGAGGTCAATAGCAGAAGAGAGAACACAGTGGAGGAGACTATCAGCGACCATCTGAGGTCAATAGCAGAAGAGAGAACACAGTGGAGGAGACTATCAGCGACCATCTGAGGTCAATAGCAGAAGAGAGAACACAGTGGAGGAGACTATCAGCGACCATCTGAGGTCAATAGCAGAAGAGAGAACACAGTGGAGGAGACTATCAGCGACCATCTGAGGTCAATAGCAGAAGAGAGAACACAGTGGAGGAGACTATCAGCGACCATCTGAGGTCAATAGCAGAAGACAGAACATAGTAGAGGAGACTATCAGCGACCATCTGAGGTCAATAGCAGAAGACAGAACACAGTAGAGGAGACTATCAGCGACCATCTGAGGTCAATAGCAGAAGAGAGAACACAGTGGAGGAGACTATCAGCGACCATCTGAGGTCAATAGCAGAAGAGAGAACACAGTGGAGGAGACTATCAGCGACCATCTGAGGTCAATAGCAGAAGACAGAACATAGTAGAGGAGACTATCAGCGACCATCTGAGGTCAATAGCAGAAGAGAGAACACAGTGGAGGAGACTATCAGCGACCATCTGAGGTCAATAGCAGAAGAGAGAACACAGTGGAGGAGACTATCAGCGACCATCTGAGGTCAGTAGCAGAAGAGAGAACACAGTGGAGGAGACTATCAGCGACCATCTGAGGTCAATAGCAGAAGAGAGAACACAGTGGAGGAGACTATCAGCGACCATCTGAGGTCAATAGCAGAAGACAGAACATAGTAGAGGAGACTATCAGCGACCATCTGAGGTCAATAGCAGAAGACAGAACACAGTAGAGGAGACTATCAGCGACCATCTGAGGTCAATAGCAGAAGAGAGAACACAGTGGAGGAGACTATCAGCGACCATCTGAGGTCAATAGCAGAAGAGAGAACACAGTGGAGGAGACTATCAGCGACCATCTGAGGTCAATAGCAGAAGAGAGAACACAGTGGAGGAGACTATCAGCGACCATCTGAGGTCAATAGCAGAAGAGAGAACACAGTGGAGGAGACTATCAGCGACCATCTGAGGTCAATAGCAGAAGACAGAACATAGTAGAGGAGACTATCAGCGACCATCTGAGGTCAATAGCAGAAGACAGAACACAGTAGAGGAGACTATCAGCGACCATCTGAGGTCAATAGCAGAAGAGAGAACACAGTGGAGGAGACTATCAGCGACCATCTGAGGTCAATAGCAGAAGACAGAACATAGTAGAGGAGACTATCAGCGACCATCTGAGGTCAATAGCAGAAGAGAGAACACAGTGGAGGAGACTATCAGCGAACATCTGAGGTCAATAGCAGAAGACAGAACACAGTGGAGGAGACTATCAGCGAACATCTGAGGTCAACAGCAGAAGACAGGACACAGTAGAGGAGACTATCAGCGAACATCTGAGGTCAATAGCAGAAGACAGGACACAGTGGAGGAGACTATCAGCGAACATCTGAGGTCAATAGCAGAAGACAGGACACAGTAGAGGAGACTATTAGCGAACATCTGAGGTCAATAGCAGAAGACAGAACACAGTGGAGGAGACTATCAGCGAACATCTGAGGTCAACAGCAGAAGATAGAACACAGTAGAGGAGACTATCAGCAAACATCTGAGGTCAATAGCAGAAGACAGAACACAGCGGAGGAGACTATTAGCGAACATCTGAGGTCAACAGCAGAAGACAGAACACAGTGGAGGAGACTATCAGCGAACATCTGAGGTCAACAGCAGAAGACAGAACACAGTGGAGGAGACTATCAGCGAACATCTGAGGTCCATAGCAGAAGACAGAACACAGTGGAGGAGACTATCAGCGAACATCTGAGGTCAATATCAGAAGACAGAACACAGTGGAGGAGACTATCAGCGAACATCTGAGGTCCATAGCAGAAGACAGAACACAATGGAGGAGACTATCAGCGAACATCTGAGGTCCATAGCAGAAGATAGAACACAGTAGAGGAGACTATCAGCGAACATCTGAGGTCAATAGCAGAAGACAGGACACAGTAGAGGAGACTATCAGCGAAAATCAGAGAGACAGCCGAGGCGTCCAAGTCAGAGTACATGGGTGTGAACGGCGATATAACAAGATACGGTTTATTTTTCAATACTTAAATCGTGGACGAAGAACAGTAGTGAACTAAGTCGTTAAGATATAATTTGATGATATTTGAACTTTATTATTCACAACCCTCCGGACATCAAGCAACTAGGAATCACCTAGCAAGACTCCAGAGGGCGCCTACAATAAAGAATAAAAGCAATACTTCCAAAAGCCAATAAGATAGACGTGGAGGTATTTGAAAACAATTTTTGGCCCACTGGTTTCTTTCGGCAGTCTAACAAAATAATAATTTACAATGCCCATTGTTGTCTTCTTTCTACTTTGCTTTGAGGGAAGGGAAAAAATTATGAGAAAAGGGGCGGGGGGGGTGGAATCGAAAACGCAGAAGCCATTTTCTTCGCAGTCGAAATTATTACAGTTCAAATCAGGGGTAACACGTGATTAAAAAAAATGAGCGCCAAAGAGGAAAGAAAAGAAACCAACCCGCAAGGCTAGAGCATAGATCAATTATGTTTCTATTTATTCAACAAAATATCTGTGAGATTATTAAAAAAAAAAAAGATTGTTACAATTACCGGTATTGTGAAATCAGTTGATTGTTTTAACATGTGGTAGATAAATCTGTGGCTCTACGGGTGAACGATTAGTGGGAGATTCAGCCATAATTTGCAATTTTTACCCTCTTTTACAATAATAACATAAATTGCAGATGTATGAAATTAGAGAGCGCATGTGCAGAGAGCTAGACATAACAAAATGGAGAGATAACAATTCAATATTTTCGGGAATAGCCAAAATATTAAAGAGGAAGCTTTTTGTATGTTTATTTTCGTGTTAGTTTTTTTTTTTTTTTTTCCCTTTTACAGTCGCTTGACGCTTACGGCAATATTGACACATTTATTTTGCTGTTTAGTTATGCTCGGGTTCAACCCACGCAAAACTTTAATCGACTCAAATTGGAATTGGAAAAAAAATTGGAAGTGGGATTGAAAGCGATGGAACAAATAGCATGCTATTAACTTCGATATAGCCGCAGAAAATAAGGGCAGGAACAAGGTAAACTGAATGTTTTACTGTATTTTTTTATTTTTTTTATTTTTTTTTTTTTTTTTGCAATGTTGTCAAATAGATTTTAAGAAGGCAAAATTGCAATTCAATACAGAGTTACATTGAAAAAGAAAACAAACATAGGCGTTTTTCTTTTTTTTTATCGTATGATTGATTTGTCAAAGCTTTATACAGATATATGTAAAATATTACAACGGGTTTGGTGAGCTGAGAGTGAAGGGCAAAAAAACTATTTGAGACTTCTATTAACAGTAATTATTAAAAATATAATTACTTTGTTTTATTAGTTAAGCATTTAAAAGTAAAAATTTACCTATTATTTAAGTCTTTGCTTTGAAATTAAAAGATTCGAAAGAGAAAAGAAAAATGTACCCATGAAGTACTTACTTGGAAATAAAAGATTTGATGGGGAAAAACCGCGTTTGATCGTTGTAAGGAAAAAAAAGGCGGAGAGAGAGGAGATCGAGAGCCAGTAGGATAATTCAGGAGGGAGCGGAGAGAGAGAGATCGAGAGCCAGTAGGATAATTCAGGAGGGAGCGGAGAGAGAGGAGATCGAGAGCCAGTAGGATAATTCAGGAGGGAGCGGAGAGAGAGGAGATGAGAGCCAGTAGGATAATTCAGGAGGGAGCGGAGAGAGAGGAGATCGAGAGCCAGTAGGATAATTCAGGAGGGAGCGAAGAGAGAGGAGATCGAGAGCCAGTAGGATAATTCAGGAGGGAGCGGAGAGAGAGGAGATGAGAGCCAGTAGGATAATTCAGGAGGGAGCGGAGAGAGAGGAGATGAGAGCCAGTAGGATAATTCAGGAGGGAGCGGAGAGAGAGGAGACCGAGAGCCAGTAGGATAATTCAGGAGGGAGCTGAGAGAGAGGAGACCGAGAGCCAGTAGGATAATTCAGGAGGGAGCGGAGAGAGAGGAGATCGAGAGCCAGTAGGATAATTCAGGAGGGAGCGGAGAGAGAGAAGATGAGAGCCAGTAGGATAATTCAGGAGGGAGCGGAAAGAGAGAAGATGAGAGCCAGTAGGATAATTCAGGAGGGAGCGGAGAGAGAGGAGATGAGAGCCAGTAGGATAATTCAGGAGGGAGCGGAGAGAGAGGAGATGAGAGCCAGTAAGATAATTCAGGAGGGAGCGGAGAGAGAGGAGATGAGAGCCAGTAGGATAATTCAGGAGGGAGCGGAGAGAGAGGAGATCGAGAGTCAGTAGGATAATTCAGGAGGGAGCGGAGAGAGAGGAGATCGAGAGCCAGTAGGATAATTCAGGAGGGAGCGGAGAGAGAGGAGATCGAGAGCCAGTAGGATAATTCAGGAGGGAGCGGAGAGAGAGGAGATCGAGAGCCAGTAGGATAATTCAGGAGGGAGCGGAGAGAGAGGAGATGAGAGCCAGTAGGATAATTCAGGAGGGAGCGGAGAGAGAGGAGATCGAGAGCCAGTAGGATAATTCAGGAGGGAGCGGAGAGAGAGGAGATGAGAGCCAGTAGGATAATTCAGGAGGGAGCGGAGAGAGAGGAGATCGAGAGCCAGTAGGATAATTCAGGAGGGAGCGGAGAGAGAGAGGAGATGAGAGCCAGTAGGATAATTCAGGAGGGAGCGGAGAGAGAGGAGATCGAGAGCCAGTAGGATAATTCAGGAGGGAGCGGAGAGAGAGGAGATCGAGAGCCAGTAGGATAATTCAGGAGGGAGCGGAGAGAGAGGAGATCGAGAGCCAGTAGGATAATTCAGGAGGGAGCGGAGAGAGAGGAGATGAGAGCCAGTAGGATAATTCAGGAGGGAGCGGAAAGAGAGAAGATGAGAGCCAGTAGGATAATTCAGGAGGGAGCGGAGAGAGAGGAGATGAGAGCCAGTAGGATAATTCAGGAGGGAGCGGAGAGAGAGGAGACCGAGAGCCAGTAGGATAATTCAGGAGGGAGCGGAGAGAGAGGAGATCGAGAGCCAGTAGGATAATTCAGGAGGGAGCGGAGAGAGAGGAGATGAGAGTCAGTGAGTGAGAGCCAGTAGGATAATTCAGGAGGGAGCGGAGAGAGAGGAGATGAGAGCCAGTAGGATAATTCAGGAGGGAGCGGAGAGAGAGGAGATCGAGAGCCAGTAGGATAATTCAGGAGGGAGCGGAGAGAGAGGAGATCGAGAGCCAGTAGGATAATTCAGGAGGGAGCGGAGAGAGAGGAGATCGAGAGCCAGTAGGATAATTCAGGAGGGAGCGGAGAGAGAGGAGATGAGAGCCAGTAGGATAATTCAGGAGGGAGCGAAGGAAAGATATGTTTTTAGACAGAGACAAAGAATTGAGGAAGGGAGAAAAAAAGAGATAGTGACAGAGATACAGAGAGAGAGAGAGAAAGAGAGAGACAGAGAGAGCAAAAGAGATGGAGAGAGAGAAAGATAAGAAAAAGAAAGAGAAAGAGAGAGACAGAGAAAGAGAAAGAGAGAAAGAGAAAGAGAGAGAGAGAGAGAGAGAGAGAGAGAGAGAGAGAGAGAGAGAGAGAGAGAGAGAGAGAGAGAGAGAGGCAAAAAGACACATAGATAACAAGAGGAAAGAATAGAATGAAAAACAATGATGAGATGAGTAGTAGGGAAATGATAAATAGTAATTTGAAAGACATGGATGTGCCAACTTTTATTGATTGATTGAGAAAGGAAATTTTCCGGTCAAAGCGACCATAACTGGGATTCATCATTCAATCTTCATCAAAATAAAAATAAGCTAGACAATCCATTCTCTTATGCACCTTTATGTCTTGTTTTGTATTTTTAACGTTTTCGAACAACGCTTAAGTCTGAAAAAACAACTTTTTACAGCCAACAATTTGTTTTCCAAACACCTTTGGAAAATGTACGTAAGGACAATGTAAACAAAGCAATTTTGCAGGACTTGATAAATATTAAATGAAATAAAGCAAATATATAGATTGTTCGATTTCGTTTTATTATACTGGGATTAGAGCTTGCTTATTGTGACCAGTACATACATACATACATACATACATACATACATACATACATACATACATACATACATACATACATACATACATACATACATACATACATACATACATACATACATACATACATACACACATGCAGACATACATACATACATACATACATACATACATACATACATACATACATACATACATACATACATACATACATACATACATACATACATACATACATACATACATACACCCTCATATTCGACTGTAAAAAGTTAGTGTCTAAGACACAGGGGATCGAAGGATTAGAAATCAAAATCACATGCACAACATAATCTGAATGTAGATCCTAGTAATTGTAATTATAATGCTGATCATGATCATTATTATCCGTATCATCATCATCATCATCATCATCATCATCATCATCATCATCATCATCATCATCATCATCATCATCATCATCATCATCATCATCATCATCATCATCAATATCAACATCATCATCATCATCATCATCATCATCATCATCATCATCATCATCATCAATATCAACATCATCATCATCCTCATCCTCATCCTCATCCTCATCATCATCATCATCATCATCATCATCATCAATATCAACATCATCATCATCATCATCATCATCATCATCATCATCATCAATATCAACATCATCATCATCCTCATCATCATCATCATCATCATCATCAATATCAACATCATCATCATCCTCATCATCATCATCATCATCATCATCATCATCAATATCAACATCATCATCATCATCATCCTCATCCTCATCATCATCATCATCATCATCATCATCATCAATATCAACATCATCATCATCCTCATCATCATCATCATCATCATCATCATCATCATCATCATCATCATCATCAACATCAACATCATCATCATCATCATCATCATCATCATCATCAACATCTTCATCAACAACAACATAAACATCATAACCAACAGTAGCAGCATCGTCATCGTGGTCATATTCAAGATGTTGAACATCATATAGATTCAAACCGAAAAACTGATATTAAAAGATTTATTTACGAGTAAAGGTTAAAATCAAACTGTTTTTAATATTGTGTCCATACTTTTCTCAGAAACCTGCAGTCCAAAAACTGTGACCTTTGAACTTTGTCGTTAGCATGAAATCGTTAACGTAGAGTCTTAATACTCAATATTTTGTTAAGATTTTTAACAGTTACAGGGAAGTTTCGCATTTTTTTTATTCCTATAAAGCTATTTAAGAAAATCGAAAGAAAAAGACAAAATACATATTATTGTTTATGCGCAAGCTTTTGAGTGTGCATAGGATTAGTTGAACATCTTCATTGATACTTGCCTCTAACTTTTTTTGTTTTTTTTTACAATTTTACTCAGATATCATAATAATTCTTATTGCATATTCCTTTCTGAAAATGAAATTTTTAAATAAATGTGAACAGTTTCTTTTATCATGTGCCATAAAATTATCGATTATAGATTCATAACAATTATTGTCATTCCTGTCTTGCATTATTATGTTCAATGGTTGGAATAATTCCATCGAAAAAATGATTATTCAAAATTCCATCAACATTAATTTTTCCAAGTGGTGAGGATATTGGCAATCCATCACGAGTGCGTCTTTTTAGATGGGAGAGTTTCTCCAATGTAAGGCTCCCGTTTCAATTCGAGGCCTCCGAAATAACAAGAGCGTGAAAAACAGGAAAAACCTAGGAAGACAAGTTAACAAGTGAGGAGATTAAAAAAAATAAATAAATAAAACTCTTCGTTTGTTACGTATATATTTCTTCTTTTTCCATTTTCTGTTTTTCTTTTTTTTTCCCTCTGCTTCTGTTTATCTCAATCTTTCCGCATCTTCTGCAGCCTCAGAAAATAAGCGTTGGGGCGGAGGAAAAGATGGGGGGGGGGGGGGGGAGGGGGGGGGTTGCTTAAGGTCGAATTGGAAAATGGCGTTATCAAAAAGTTCAGTACATAGATAGTTGGGTTGATAAAGCTAACGGTCGCGGGTTTGAAATCTGGCCTCGGCTTCTCAAGTGTACGGGTCGGGTCTCACCTAATCAGCTTTATCTTGCTGTTCGTTGGAAGCCTAATAGTCTCTAGAAATGAGGGGGGGGGGGGGGGTGTCCATATTGCATACACTACAAGTGAAACAGTTTTATTTTCCTGCTGTACGCAACAGTTGTGGATCCAAGTCTAACCGACTAGACAGGGTGCAAAGTCAGGGTAAAAAATAGATTTAAAATGAAACAGATCTAGACAAAACCTCCTTTATCGATTTTAAATCAACAACCATCCATCATTCTTTTTTATTATATCGCTCTGGGCAAAAATAGAAGGAAAAAAAAAAGACTTCGCAAAGAGTTATGCTGCCTAGTTGACGCCTTGTGCAGGTTATTGCATTTAAAAGCACGAGTTTGTTGTTATTTTTTTCTATCTGCGGCGTAATACATTAGTATTTTGACCTGAGTAAATATGCGCACATTCGAGCAATCAGAACCGTTTAATATGTCGGTCAGTGTTGGCACAATCGCTTGATATGCAAAACAAGGCTAAAATGCTAACTCATTGCTTTAGCCTTCCTGAAAACCCCGTTCTACGAACAGAATCCTGGTGTCAATTTTTCTTTACCGGGGTGTCTGCGTGTATTAAATAGGCCTATAAAGTGTTTTGATATCCATCCCTTTAAAAACGTGAACCAGATGTATGCCTCCACCAATCTATCTATACCTAGAATCTAGGTATCTCGATAATTCTAATTTCTGAATGTAAATCTTGAAATTATAAGCCTAAAAGTAAAATCTAGATCTAGATCTTAAATGATTTCGAAATTCTATGCCTAAAAGAAAAATCTAGATCTACATCTTTTGATTTGTCTAGCTGCAGTAAATATCTAGGCCCTAGTTCTAGAATCTATGTCTAAGCAACTTTTTAGATTCTTACTTAGATCCTACTCTAAATTGTAGATCTATTCCACACGGTTTTAGAACTGTCATCACCTATAGTACACTGTAGGCCTAACTTCTGTTTCATTCCTGCCATCTCTCCCCAGCTGTACTTACAGGAAGAAGTTCTCACATACACATTTTTGCTTTTAATTTTCCAACAAACACTATTTTGATGAAAAATAATATACCCACTCCAATATTTAGGGCAATTTGCATCTAAGATATGTTAAATTTGTCGTGTCTAGGTGGTCTAGAAATACTCGGTTAGATAGTCGTCATTTTTCGCCCAGCTCCGTTATCAAGAGATGAGGTGTGGCAAACAGCTAGTGATCAGGCAGAACTGTAGCTTTTTGGGTAATCGTATTCTTTTTTGACAAAAACTCGATCTCATCAACAGTTGTCACTGGAAAGTCATTATTGCTTAAAAAAAAAAAAAAAGAAAAAAAAGATATAAAAAAGAAAGAAAATTATTTATCTTGCAATGCATAAATGAGGAACAAATTTTATCACTTGTGGCTTATATGTACAAACTGAAAAAATACGATGATATTATTATTATTATTATTATTATTATTATTATTATTATTATTATTATTATTATTATTATTATTATTATTATTATTATTATTATTATTATTATTATCATCATCATCATCATCATCATCATCATTATTATTATTATTATTATTATTATTATTATTATTATTATTATTATTATTATTATTATTACTACTACTACTACGAAAAACATAATTTAATACATTCATTTCCTTTTCTTCTTAAGCGGGAAATTTCTTCGAATTGTAAGAATCCGGCTTAGCTTTACTGACGCATTTATTTGCTCAACGTTTAACACGTTTGTAAGCTCTGTTGAGGGCTGGCGAGACTTAAGGAAGGGATTAACTCTTGTTATAAGACTTTATCGTCTGCTTCCCTTTTTTCATCCTTAACTTTAAATGATGCATTCCCTCGCCTTATTATTTGTGAAATGTTTCTTTTTTTTTTTTTTCCTTTTTAACATCTGTTTATAATTTCTTTGCTCAATTATTTGCAAACTTTGAATAAGTCACAAAAGCGTATCTCGTCGGTAAAAATGCAGTCCATAAGCCAAAGATTCGTTGTAAATTTATCAACAAATCTAAGTCAAAGGTTTTTTTCTTCCCTCTTCCTGCTTCATAAAAGTCTCGTTTTCTTTTTTCTTTCAATTTCTTTCTTCTTTTTTTCGCTCAGAGTATGAATATTGGCCATGTGGGTTTTAAAACTTACTGATTCTTTAAAAACAGATTTATTTGATATTTTTTTAATTCGATTTATCAACAATATGGAGGAAAGAGATTAAATGCAAGACTATATTTATGCGATTATTCGCTTATTTCATCGTTTGGGTTACTGTCTGGACTGTTTTTCTTTTATCAGTGTCTACAAACCTAGGGATAGGTCGATATTCACAGAATTTAGATTCAGTTTGATGTATCATTCTGCCATGGCCCTAAGCGTTTCCCAATCTTTTTCCACTTTTCCAAGCCTTTGACTTGCTAATGAAATGTTAGAAATCCCACTAATAGTAATATCAATAGCAGAAAGAGAAAGATAAGAAAACTTTGCTTATTAACTACTCAACATTCCCACAATTATCATTATCATTATCATCATCCTCATCATTATTATCATGTAAATTGTCTTTAGGTAAAATAATGTCCATTTTTAAATGAGCGAAATATGGCAAGGGCTTTTGAATATAGATATATGATGAATGCACGATAAGTCTTATGTCCATGGTTTAAAGAAAGATATACGGTATTTTAGTAAGTCGAAGGAAAAGGTTTGGTTGTGAAAAACTAGTACTTACTTTCAATCATAATTATAGCCTCTTTATTCAACAAAAAACTACACATTTAAAATGGATAGCAGGTGATGAAAGATTAATTCTGTGTTCTTGAAAATACAAAATTTAATGGACCAGCTAGGCGTTCGATATCTTTAGTATTTCACATTGATCCATATTCGTAATTCATCTGTCGAAGTTTAAAGAAAGTGCGCGCATAAGTGTTGATGAAAAGAATTTCTTTCGAAAGAAAAAATGAAAAAGAGTCTTCTGGATCTGTATCGCAATCAGTTGAAAGACAGTGCGAAAAATTAAAAAATAATTTTTTAAAAATGTTGCTTCTCACCTTATGCCTTCCATTCATGACTAGACATTCAGTTTACAGGAAACTTGTGGTTCTGAACTCTTGTGAAAATCTGCACCAGTGTTGAGAATCAGATTACCAAGGGCAATCACCTCCAGTGTAAACATTGTAGTTGACAAAAAAGATTAACTATTGCTTCCCTTGGACCAAAGTTTTCACCTGCGGAGTAACTCTGTTTCTTTTTTTTTTCTTTGTTTAATGCTACTCTTTATCTCATTCCTTTTCTTCATTCCATTATTTGCTTCCTATGGAGAAATGATGAAAATTAGCAAATTTGTTTATTTTTTTTTTATTATTATTTCTCAAGAGCTAAACATCCTACATCTCCTCAGAAAGTTATGATCACTGCGTGAAACTCCAGGTTCGACAAGCCGAAAATATGACTTGCTTTTAAAATAAAAAAAAAAAAATTAAATATTGCAGGAGCAATGTGCAAAGTCTTTGGAGTGGATGTCAATGACAATAATTGTTCTTATTTAAAAAAACATTAATCACCTCTGGAGGAGTTAAACATGAATTTGATTGGCTGATCGGGTGGATATCTTTGCAAGCCCTGTCCACCGGGAACGGTTATCCCAGGGCTTCGCAAATGTACCAGTTTGGCACAATTCAGACTTGAAAAATGTTCAAAACTCTTTCATGTCTACTTTTTATGACAGCCTGCTTTTAAATAATGCACGAATTCATTATTTTCTTGAAAAGCAGATAATTATACTTTGTGAACATCTGTGGTTTAGCGAGCTTGCCAATCAAGACTAGGACCACACGGTCACCCTAGAGCCCAACCCCAGTAGAGATATCATCATCGGAGACTGTGGGCTACCAAACCAGTAGTACTCAAATTTTACAATTACAGATCCTTACTGGAGAAATGTTTCAGTTCCAGTCTTACCATCAGACCATGTAGATTTCTGAACCGCGATGACCAGTCCATGAAAACTTCCAGGTGATGGCACACACTCTACCTCTCGACCATCTTGATCCCTTTTCACCAGTTACGAAAAGAGACACAGATTGGTTCCCTTTCCCCTGTGTTCAAATAAATCCTAATACACCATAAAAAAGGTTGCTCGAGTCTAGTTCCATCGGACAGGATTCATGTTTGGAGAAATGAGCGTGTGCGAAGTCGAAATTCCTTCATACGTATTGTTTTTGTTTTTGGTTGTTTTTTTTTTTTTTTTTTGTGTGTGTGTGTGTGTGGGGGGGGGGGGGGGGGTAGTGTTGTTAGTTTGTGCGGTCGAATGTTAGACACTCAGCTCTCAGATCAAGAGATCCGCATTCCAATCCTAGTTCCGTCAGGCACAATGCTGAGTCCTCGAGCAAAGGTTTTCTACCTCCCTCAGGTGTTGAATGAGCAAACGGCTATAGGCATATCAGGATCTTGTCAGTTTGTTAGTGTGACGCTCTGTCGATAAGAACTTCTCCTCTATGAGTTCATAAAGGTATCTTGGTTGGTAATGACCTGTCTATGAACTTTTGTAAAGCGCTTCTAGCCACTGAGTAGAAGACCGTTATACATAAACGCTCATTTTATTTGCTCAATGTTGCTGTTTTGTTGTGCGCAGTTGGAGGGTTGTCGAACCACCGTTAGTTTTGATTAGTTTATTCATGTATGAGTCTTTCCATAGCAATGTAATCCCAAAATTCTGTCTGCCACATTATCATCATTGCGAGCTTCTAAATGACATGGTGGAGTTGAGAAGAAGACGTGGCAAACAACTCTAGAAGCGGCGCCATTTCATAAACCAGTACGGTGGAAATGTCCGGATGAGCGCATAATGACCCAGCCACCATAACCCACTTCCCCAATTTTGCTCGTGAGTTTCGCCGCGCACTTAAAATAGGTCATAGGGATTTCTCCTCGACAATTTTGATCTTCCACCTTAGACGATAGTCTGTTTGATAAACATGCTTGTATATATAGAACAAAAGAGACAGGTTTGGGTGTATGTATTGGTTACAAATACTTGAAAGGAAAAAAAAATGTTGGATTTAAATAGAACTGTTAAAGTCCGCTCTTCAAATTAAAGAGGTAGCTTTTATTCCTTTTAACAATTAACGGGTTTGAATTTTGTTTGTTGAGTTTTATTTTATTAAATCATCAAAGGTTAGCTGCATTGGTTTAAAAACAATCTAATATGTTAATTATATATATATATATATATATATATATATATATGAAATTATATAAGTCCTTTGTTGTTTTTTGAGAATCAGCTATCAGGAGTAAAGTTACAACGATAACTGGATCTTCTTGTTTTTCAAAGCCAGAGCTTTTACAAGGATGAAGGATCGACTTAAGCACAAAGAGTGACAGTTTGGAGAATTAATTGCTTTAAATTTTATTTCCTCCCGCTGTGCGATACACAGAAAAATCTGAGATTTGAGTTGTAAAACCTATGCAAACATCCGTGTAGTCATACTGCGTTGATAGGCAAAGAACTATTTTTTCAACCTCCACTCCTCCGCTCCCCCCCCCCCCCCTCCCTTTTTTTTTATTCCCAATACATCCACACCCTCAATCTACAAACTAATTATGCTTAGGCCTATGCATGAATAATAATGACAGAAAATGTCAACGCCTCAAAAGAGAAGCGTCTTTGTAAAAAAATCAAAAAAAATCACCTTAATGAAAAACTCTAACGTCAGATTTCTTTATTCAATTTCTTTATTTCTTTTTAATTTCTTGCGCGCGTGTGTGTGTGTCTGTCTGTCTGTGTATCTGCTACGTCCTCGCCTCGCAGCAGAATTTTCATAAAGAGTCTTTTCACATCTACAAGTAGCAGGCTTTCATAATCATAACCATTTTTTTTATCTTCTGGGTCTAAAGATCGTGCTGGGTTGGGTTAGGGGTAGCAAGATCTTGACAAACCATGCGCATTGAAGCATGTCAAGTCGACAGGGACCTCAGATTCATTAATCTTTCTTCGCACATAATTTAAATCTAGAAATATTTGATAACACCCCCTCCCTCATCCCACAAATTGCTTCGACCCAGCAGTTTCGGGTCCCAGCTGCGGTTGGTGTATTTTTAGAATCGACCTACACTTTGTACACAAACAGCAGTGCTGAAACCACAATTAAAATCTCGAGTGGTAGCATTTAAGATAATACATCGGGTATTCAACATCCTGTAGGTAGATTCACCCTGTCTGGCGTACATTTTCTCTTCAGAATTGAAAGTTCGTAGCAATAATTAATCTGTAAAGAAAAGTCTTACAGATGCATACTATAGTAATAGTAGTAGTAGTAGTAGTAGTAGTAGTAGTAGTAGTAGTAGTAGTAGTAGTAGTAGTAGTAGTAGTAGTAGTAGTAGTAGTAGTAGTAGTAGTAGTAGTAATAGTAGTAGTAGTAGTAGTAGTAGTAGTAGTAGTAGTAGTAGTAGTAGTAGTAGTAGTAGTAGTAGTAATGATGATGATGATGATAATAATAATAACAACAACAACAACAACAACAACAACAACAACAACAACAACAACAACAATAATAATAATAATAATAATAATAATAATAATAATAATAATAATAATGATGATGATGATAATAATAATAATAATAATAATAATAATAATAATAATAATAATAATAATAATAATAATAATAACAATAATAATAATAATAATAATAATAATAATAATAATAATAATAATAATAATAATAATAATAATAATAATAATAATAATAATAATAATAATAATAATAATAAGTAATATCACCAATGATTTCATTTAATCTGATGCACCTGTAAAGCTGCTTGAAAGATACATTTTAGGGCAATACAATCTCGTAGCGGCAACTGTGGTGCAATTAAAATAAATTTTATTTAAAAAACGCACATATAGAGTTTTCGGCTCAGCGCCGTTCTACAGTGACTTGTTTGTTTTAAGATAACTGTGAACAGGATTTTCAAAGCTTATCAGAACCACCCGACCTTGGTATGATAGCGAGGTCGAGTGGGCCCTGTGTGTTACACTCTCACAAACTACAGTAGAATCTTTATAAAGTCAACACCTCGAAACCAAAAAAAAAAACTTGTAAATTTTAACCGTTGCAGATTATACTGTAAAAGGAAATACTAAATTGGATCGCCAAAACGAGTTGGCTTTAAGCAAGATTTTCCCTTAAAAAGGTGTTGACGTTAAGTGGATTCCACTGTAGCAGAGTTGTGGCTGTGAGAGCGACAAAGTGCTAAGTTCATAACAAATTGAATGGACATAGCACGATGGCGTTCTTATCCCAGGAAATCTACAGACCAAAGCAGGATCCTTTTGATAACATTTTCTATAGGCTTTGACCCACTCGGGTGTGTTCACTCTTCAGAATAGCATTGATGCGTTTCATTCTCTTACAAAAAAAAAATTAAAAAAGGAGTGCGCGCACCAAACAGCACGTGAGACGGATAGAACGTGTAGGAAGAGCAAAGGATTGACTGGTGGGGTTTAGAGTAAATAATGATTATCTTCAAGCTTTTAATGTCATCCTGGTTTCATATATTATGTATTGTCTGTATTTCCTGTAGTGTTGTTTCCTAGACAATTACTCCGGGAAGAAGTTGCTGTAGAAGAGGAATAAATAAACAAAAAAGAAACAACAACAAAAATCTTTAAATGGCAAAGATTAAACTTAAAGAGAAAAAAAGATCCCCTGATCTCAAACTAGAACCAATAAACAAAACTGATACTGAAAACATTGATTATCTAAAGAGAAGCAGTTAATGTTTTTATTGTCTGTTTAAATGTTATAGTTTAGCGTCCTACACACACACACCCACAATACGATATTGCAAAGCTTGTCTGTGATGATTTTTCTACATGAGGTGAATAAAATTTTATCTCCACTTTCTCGATTTTCAGCACTCGAATTTTATCACGTACAAAACAAAGATTTTTTAATCAATTCAACAACTCAATGTACAAAGTAAAATGACACCACACAGACAGAAGGCCAGTAAAAGAAAAAAAGAGTAGACTTTATGAATTATAGCTTTTAATTTTTCTTTATTTCTCATGTTCAAATCTATCCAATTGCAATACATAATGATGAGCAGTATTAAAAACAATGATGTTTCGCTTTTTTTTTCCTGTCAGAACAAGAAACAAATAATGTATCACCAATAACAAGACGGACAAAACGTGTGCCCTTTGCAAAATCTGAATGCATTAATGATACTATTAGTATTAGAAACATTTACGATTTTCAAAATACTTTTGACAAGAATTGTTTATTCTAAACTTTAAACAAGGCAAGACAAATGATAAGAAATACAGATTGGGGGGAGGGAATGATGAAAATACGCCTTACCATCCAAAATTATGCAGCAAGACGAGAACAAAAAATTTTTTTTTTTAATTCTTTTTAAGAATGGGTAATTTTTCCTTGATGAGATGATAGCATATTTGTATGTGGGTGGGTGTGTTTATAATGGATGCAGCCTGACTGATAGAATTTTTTTAAGACAGGAGAAAAGCAATCGATGGATGGCGATACATCATTATCTTTTTACTCAAGTTTCACATTTTTTCCCTGACGTATCAGTATCAACAAATTTAGGTTTGACATTCACACCGAAAACTTATCCGGCTGTTACAAAAAATATCAGCAGTTACAAGCTTTTAATAGTTCAACTTCAAGCAAAGCAAGATCTCAATTACACTGCACTGAAAGATACTGGAATTACATTTTTTTAATAAGCTTCGGCTTTCTCTAATGCAACTCTATGGCTTATGCACGCATGAATATAAAACAAGTGCATTCACATAATAAAATTTAGCACATGAGATAAAATTTAATTGAAGGTTGAGAAATAGGCCATGTGAATAGAACCAACACAGTCATGACACCAGAACTGCTCAAGATAGTTTCAAATGGTTAGAGAAAATTGAAAAAACCAAAGAAAAAGTAATTTGACAGAGAAAATTCTGAAAATATCAGGAAATATTATCTACTTTTCATATTTCAACTTTTGCATCAAAATGAAATAAGCCCTCCACAGCCAGAGAAGAGCTTCCAAGATCAGAACAAAGACCCATCCATCTTCAAAAACATTGCTTGAACAAATAGATCTATACAAAGATTTCTGCTAATATAAGAATGAAAACTTCATGGAAAGGCTAATGAAAATTCTTCTACACCAGATTTTTTTGCTTGATTGCCTTAAAAACTTAACTATGAGCACATCACTCTTGTCATTGAGAGAATCACGCGGAATCACTTCCAGGAAACTAAGAGAAAAATCCCAAATTCCTAGAATGTTTCCACTGCATTGGCTCTATCTTCAGAAATGAAAGTGCTTGGTCATTACATTGAGCTTTTCTTTTTTTTTTTATTTTCTTTTCATTTTACATATCCATGTTTCATAGAAGATTTCATTTCATTTAGTCTTTAGAAATAGAATATGGATCACCCGTTGTAAGTAAAGAGGAAACAAAACTGTATCATCACCATAAACAACAAGAGAGAAAGGCATACGAGCATCAAATGCTGGAAATATATAAAAAGGTGGATTTTTTTTTCTAAAGAAAAAAAGCATGAAAGATATAGGTGAACACTATTGGAATGTATCCGACAGTATAAGAATATATCACAAGAAAATTTGCTTCAAGGTGCTTACAGAACACTAGTGCAATAGATAGAAAACTCTTGCAGAGGACAGCCATCACAAAATGTGAACCAGGGCCATAGCTGCCATATTCTCAATCGAAGGGGAAACTTTGCCCATTTCCCTATGATCAAGCTAGGGGAGAAAAATGGTAACCATGTCCGATTCAGAAAAAAAAAAAAGAGCGTAATATATATACAATCATAAATATACTATAATTTGCTGAAAGAGCACATCAGTAACAATTCCATCAGCTCTTCTTCCACCTCTTCATCATACTCCTGTACATAACCAACAAATGTTGCATTTTCTCTCCGACAGAGTTGCATGTCAGAAATGGCATTTCAAAAGGAGCCGATTTCCGCTTCTTCAAGTGTGACACACACTGTCCGCTAGTTACTTGGGTCAGGATTGTTGTATCATAGATATTTCTTGCTATTTATGGTGAGCTGTTTATTGTTTAGAGGCATGAATTGAAATTTAAGTATGTCTGGAGATCAAAAGATTCAGGCTGTAAAACCCTTCCCTTATTACTATCATCCTGCAGCCATGAGAAAAAACATTATCAGGATATTTCAATTCCAGGTACATCTACAAATAAACTCTATAAAATGATCCAAATGAATCGTATCTGATGACAGAGACAGTAGATAAAATCAGTAATGGTATATCCAATCTCTAAAGCTTTTAAAGACAATTCACTTTCACATAATTTCTTTTCATCAAAAATTGATTACAATCTATTACTCACAGCTTTTCACCATCAAAATAGAAAAAGAAGTTGATGTCAGGTGCACTAATAGATTTACCCTTTTCATTCCTAGCACAAGAAAGCATAAGTTGGAAAACATTATCTTACATATATATATAAAATTCCTTTGTGTCTTAAACATGAAAAGTACATAACAACTTGTACAAATTAAAAACCCAAACATTCAAATGATTATGCTTTAGCACAGCACACTTTCTGTCTTCATAAGTAAGTGACACGTGTTTGGTCCATCATTCAGTAAATACATAGTGATAGTCAAATTGAGCGAGCCAATTACCAAAGTTAAAGTCATATATGGCAAACAAGCAGTAAAACAGTGGACAGTAAATGGTCATGTACATTGCTGATTAAATATGCAAGAGGCGATTCAAGTGGTTAATAACTTAAAAAGGTAAAAAAATTGAATCACAAAAAGAAAAGTAGGGATAAAAATAGAATTTTACATGATGACATGATACTAGATATTACTGTATGATGAGCTATCAAATCTAAAATCACTAGTCTTTAGCATCACAAGTCATACATACAACCCTTACATTACATTAGATTTATACTAACTGGAGATTCTCTCTAGAAAAGCACCTCGTTCATATCTCCTGACTAACACTCCATATATTGCTTTTCCTTGTATCCTAAATGGTCAAGATACTGATTTAAGTATCAAAGAGGTCAAAGGTTACAATGAACTGAGAAAAGAAAAGTCTTGCATAGCTTAGAACTTATGTTTGTACCAAATTGAGCAAAATTTAGCACAAGGAAGCATTGCTAAAAAAAAAAAAAAAAAAAAACAGCAACGAGAAGAGAACATCAAAATCTCTGGAATGATAAAGAATGTGAACAAAATGAATTGTTCAAAACACAAACTTAATAGCCACCAAAAGGCTCAAGATCTGAAGTAACTAACATTTTTTTTTCTTCATATCACAAATTGGGTTTTTATGTTCAATTTTTCTTCTTTACGTCCATCTCAACAAATCACAGATTTCACTGCAAAGGTAACATTTGGGCAGGAAGGACAAACAATAGCACAAAGAAGAAAGAAAAAAAAGGGTTTTGCCTGTAAAATTCTACAAATGTTGATAAATTAGTATTTTCTGATGTTGCTAGACCTATAGAAAACACCTGAATCTATAGAACAGGTCATATCTTTACCAATACCATATAATAAAAAATATGGTCTCAATGAAAGTGTCATTCATTTGTAAAAGAGACTTTGTAGACAACAAAAACATTCAAGATGACATTTTCAAAACTCGGAAACCAGCACAAACAAAGTTTTTTACCTGTAATTAGCTGAGTAGAACACATATATATTAACTTGTCCACAGCCAAGAGCAACAAATATTTTAACCATAAACCTCACCATAAGCTACCAGAAAACATGTTTTTCTCTGTACAGATGCAAGATTTACTCACACTCAAAAAAAATTCTGAAACCCTTTTCTTAGCCTTTGTAAAAGATGTGAATAATCCAATCAAAATGAAAACCAATTTCATTTGAGAAAAGGCTCCTACGCATTAGAAGCAGTCATAAAAGAAGAAAAAATGCACTAATTTAAAAGCCTATTGGTATTCTATTTTGTACAATAATTACATAGGCAGTGACGCAGATAGTATTTCACTACTCTAAGACATATCATGCTGCAAAAATGTAGAAGGTGGTAAGTGATGGATGAAAAAAAAAATCAAGTAGGATTATAAATACAGCAGTTTGGAAAGGATGAAAGGCAAGTTGACACTTGAATTATTTGAACAAACAAAATACATGACATTTTATTTTTTTTTTCCTTCCATTTCAGGTATTGTTGTAAAACGATCTATGATCATTAGAATGTACAAATAGGTCTCAATATTGAAAAAAAAAGGAAAAAAGATTTTTAAAAAATGGAACAAAAACACGCATAGTCCTTCGAACTTTAGCTTGCTTTCATTTGCATTGCAAAGGGAAAGAATTGTAAGGAATGGAACTGTTGTTAAGATGACAACACAGATCCTTCAGTAAAACCTTTATATTATATTGTCTCCAAATAAATAAAAATAAAGAGAGAAAGCAGCAGAAAACTTGAAAAAATGCTTGAAATAAGCCTTATTGTTCGTAAAATCCTACCCTTGTTTTATTTAATCAAGTAATTGAAAAAAAATATACATAAAGGCAATAATTATTATTTCTGGCCTCAAAAGGTATGTACACACTCTTAAATGCACCCCTCAAAGCTTTCTCAAAATTGTAATAGTGAACTAGTTATCATAATTTAAGTGCGAAAAAAAAAATAAAAATAAAAATGAACAGAGTAAAAAAATCCTAGATATGGCATGACAATCTTTAGTATTACCAAGAACAAAAAGGTGAAAAAAAAAAATTATAAACCCAAGTCATCTCTTTCAGTTTGCGCCAGTAAATATTTTCTGAAGGATTCAAAGATTTTTCTGTACACCATTTCATGCAATTCAGTCTATACTTTCAGATCTTGAATGAATAAAGATGATCGTATGAAATAATGAAGGAATCTCCTACTTTGCTACAAGAAATTGCTTTCCACTCAAACTCAGCTTTCAAAAACATAAATTGTGGTGGGCTACGAATAAAAATAAAATGATATGACACCCTTGTGTTATGTGGTTCAGCAGTAGCTCTATACATTATGCATGTGGATTTATAAATATATGTATAATATATTATATAATAATACATGACATAAATACGCTGTGTGACCCTCTACTAAAACCAATCTTTTGATTTGGGGCCGAATTTGAAGCAGAGTTTTTTAGGGTAGTTCTTGTCCTTTGGAAGATCTGAAAAGTAACCTTCTAGCCTGGAATATCTGTAAAGTAATAGAAAAAGAAAATGGTAAATAGATCATTTAGAAAACCTGATATGGGATGAAGTCCCAAATCAAAAATGCATTGTATTGTTTATTTCTAGTTACTGAAGTTTTTTACCTTGTTTCTTTTTAACTGCTTTTAGTTTCCATTTAAAAATTACCTTTAATTTTGTATATAGGGACATATAAGTTTTTAAACAGATGTAAAAATGTATAAAGTTAGATTATCGTAAGCTGTGTTTGACGTATAAATTCCATCAAACTATCTAAAGAATTTTATGTAAGAAATTGCTTTCCACTCGAACTCAGCTTTCAAAAACGTAAATTGTGGTAGGCTACAAATAAAAATAAAATGAGATATTTCTATTGGACATATTATGTTCCAAGCTATTAATCAATTACAAGATTTTAGTTCTTTCCACAGATATAGATGTTTCAGTAAGCACTTCATCTCCTTTATTCTTCCTCACTAAATAAAATTTTACCAAGTTTAATTTTTTTATAGTATGCTGGCCAAACAAAAACAAAATGATAGAGAAAAGATTTCCTTGCAATGAAAAAAATTGGCTCCTAGAGGCTCAAATCACAAAAAAGGAGATTCTTATATTTGTAAAATGTTATAACTGTTTCATTTACGTTCACTACATATTGAACTTTTAATTGAACTGTTCAAATTTATAACCCACAAGACCTATTTCATACCTGAGAGATCTGCTCATCTTCTCATAAGTCATTTCTTTTTTATTTTTTTTCTTTTCTCCCCAGAGACGTGCCACTTCAGCGGAGTTGACCACACGAAACACGCCATCCTTCTCAGAGATCCATTCAATTATGTCCCCTCTCCTGGATGGGTCTTTCAACAAGTCACGCATAAATTCCCACAGGTGCAGCACATTCGACACTGCAAAGAGGATACGTAATTGAAATAACTCATTTTGTACACAGCTTATCATACAAGCAATATAACTCCAAAAATAAAATGACATTTAAAAGTTAATGGTTAAAATTTAAATTTCCTTTAAGACTATAAGCAAAGACTGAGCTACAAGCAATATAACTCCAAAAATAAAATGACATTTAAAAGTTAATGGTTAAAATTTAAATTTCCTTTAAGACTATAAGCAAAGACTGAGCTACAAGCAATATAACTCCAAAAATAAAATGACATTTAAAAGTTAATGGTTAAAATTTAAATTTCCTTTAAGACTATAAGCAAAGACTGAGCTACAAGCAATATAACTCCAAAAATAAAATGACATTTAAAAGTTAATGGTTAAAATTTAAATTTCCTTTAAGACTATAAGCAAAGACTGAGCTACAAGCAATATAACTCCAAAAATAAAATGACATTTAAAAGTTAATGGTTAAAATTTAAATTTCCTTTAAGACTATTTTATAAGCAAAGACTGAGCAGAGAAGGGGATGAAATTGATGAAGCACTATTCTTCACATGAAATCCTTTTTCCTAACATTTTGGTGTTATGTTGTTTTTGGATAGTACCTAAAAAAGGAAACTGCTCGTTAAACAAGCTCTATAAAGTAAAAACACCAGGGAATTGTGATTACGTAAGAACCAAAATAGGAATCATTTTGTCTGACCCTGCCCTTTTCGTTGAAAGAATATAAAAAAAAAAAAACTTTCAAAACACTTTTCCCTACCTTGACCCTTTTTTCTTCCAGGCTTCTTTCTATCTGATGGAGATTTTTCACTCAGTGTTGGAGATTCTCGAGCTGCCTTCTTCTTCTCCTTCGGGCTTGATGGCACCAAGCGCCGCCGGCTAGGTGTTGGTTTTTTCTCCTCTTCAGCACTTGGATCCTGATGACAAAAGAATCATCATTTCATATGAGAAAAAAAGGGAAGAGAAATACACATACAGAAAGGAACAAAAGAAAGATGGTACATATCGCTGGTTAAATAACTATCCCTAGGCATTTATGACTCACTTTTAGGCAAGGCATTTTGTAAATGAGTCTTAAACCAATTTAAACTAATGGCTACGTCATTTACGCTTTTCATTTCCAAATGCACTTTTTCAGCTAATTACCGTAGCTAGACCAAAATATATTAAAACCAAAAAGATCTTTGTCAGTTCCTGTAATTGCAGATGGGCAGTGTCTCAATTAGTTTATTTTAATCGAGTGGTTTTTTTTCTTCGATGACATTGACAATGAAATAATAATTGAGAGAACATGTATACTTTAAAAAAAAAATTCTATAATAAAGTAACTCTATCTTTACCAGTTAAGGTTTACATAGGTTTCAGATCATATTATTGAACTAAAGTACTCTCCAGAATAATTTTGGCTTTAAATGTTGAACTTTGCAAGTCTTTCCTACTCATTTGCTCAAATAATGTATTCATATGAGAATTACATGAAGAAATCTCAGAATGTCAAGGTTTATACCTGCAACTTTCTAAAATCTGGTAAGTTCTCCCTGGCAATAATCCATCGCTCCGTGTGGCTTTGGTCATTCTCTGGAGAGGGCTGTCCCAAATTATTTGGAACTGCAGAGGCGATGGGCACCTTGGCCTGATCACTTGGTGTGACTGGTAAAGGGGGGAAGCCTCCCATGATTGAGCTCGTGCTGAAAAAGCTGAAGCTTGAAGGCTCCTCAAGCTGAGTGTAATGTGGTGTTTCATTGTCTGTGGAGCTGCTGTAACCATCTGTTCAAATAAAGTGAAAATAACAACTTACGATAAGATGGAAGATTTTGTAAATGGTTGGAAACAAAATTGAACAGGAAGGGGTAACGCATGACAAAGCAACTATTTTTTAATTTTTTATTCAAACATAAAAAAAGAAATTGTGGCGCACTAGATACCATTTCATGTTAGATCTATTTAAGTAACCCATTTACCACCAACGGAAAGAGTTTCTTTTAGGTACGGACTACTTTACACACCAAAGAGGGCTTCGTTTGATCAGGACCATAGAACTGCTTGTACCGAATATTTACTTTTAATTTAGTGTGTTGACTAACTTAGATCTAGTTCATTTATTATATTTTTTAATTCATCATATATCTATATTAATTATCTTATTAGTCCGCACCTAAGTAAAAGGAACTCTTTCCCCACCAACTTTTTTTATTAGGAGTACCAACACTGCTGAGTGCAAGTTAAAAGTTCAATCAATGAAGCAAATTTTATCAAATGTAGATTAGTTTGACAAATTCACAAGGTTTTTACCCTTTTCTTTTTAATAAACTTTCCTAATACAATTATGGGGGGAAAACTTCTAGAAAAACATTCACGAACTTGTTGAATAGCATCTTTTCACCTTTATAAATGATAGTTGATTCTAGTTTTCACAATTTCAAGAATTTGAGAGCTTAAAAATTGCTTATATTGCTAACATGAAATGAATTGAAAGCTAGGCCTAGCTTTTTTTACTGAAAAAAAAAAAAGGCTCAGTAATGAAATGTAATATAAAAAGCATAATTCTAAATTTTGTTACAAATTCTAGGTATTAATAGATTTTCATTTTTTTTCTTCCCCTCTGAAATTTAAATTCCCAAATATTCCTGGGAATTTTCTTATCAGATCTTACTCTGGAAGTCAAATGACTTTTTCAAGATTTTGGCTGATTTTGGTTTGCTGTAGAATCCTACTCCAACTAAGTCTACTAAACTAGATCTAGATATAGTAATGAGTACTAATAGTAATTATGTAGACTGATATTTGATATAAAAGTCACAAATAGTTTAAAAACTTAGTGTCACCTTGACTTTGATACTAAATCTAGAACTCAAGGATATTTCAATTTAAAAATGTAGTTTTAAGTATGTTGCCATTGTGGCCTAAATCTGGGTTACACTCAAGATCTACGTTTTAGATCTAAATCTAGACCTAATATTTTCAAAAGACAGAGCTGATTTACTTTTCACAAATATATCGCTAAGGCTAGATCTAAGTCTTAGTCGGGAAAACCCGTGCCATGACACTTCCTCGTCAATGCTGAAACGTTTTACTTCCTGCTCTTACGTCTTGGGTGGAACCATCAAGGTAGACATTACAGTATGAGAAGTGAAGTGCACTTATGATAAAGTGTCCAGGAACACCTCTAAATCAAGCTTAATGTTTTACCTCGGTAATAATCAGTAAAAGTATACTCCGATTCCCTTTTCTTGCTCTCAACTCGTAGATCTAAAGGCTGTGGACAACATGAGCACATGTTGTTGCCTGCTAACCATGATCGCCGAGCCTTGGCGATGACACAAATTTTTTTTGTTGTTGGGGCAGAGAATCAAAAGGTTGTTCAGGGGAACCTACTCTGAAAAATTACAGGGCTTGTAAACACACTGTTATCCGAAGACACCCACAATCTACGCAAATGCCCGGGAGGAATTTTACTGTTCAGTTTGGCAAAGAATTCTTTAACATAACTACTTCTAAAACACTTGCAAAAACACACTGTATTTTTTTAAGTGGATATAAATAAAAAAAAAACATATAGTGTTCGTCAATGAGAGAATTAAGCGCATAATAAACCAAACAAAAAAAAAGATAAATAAATAAACAAAAATAATGGATAGGTAAGATTTAGCGATGGATTTCCATGTAAAACTCAGGCAAAGACATGTTAGAAATTAAAAACTTTATATATATCTATCTAGTGCAAGACAGATCAGTATACAGGTGTAGGTCTATCAAAGAAGGCGGATGGGTAGAAGATAGAGATTGAAGGTTAGATAAATAAATGACTATTTTGGTGAACGCGGTTTAATTAAAAAAAAATAAATAAATAAACATGATGGCAGGAAGAATGATGAGTGAGTGAGAAAAAATACAAGAATATATTCAGGGGGAGAGAGTCCTAGTGAAAGAGAGGGGGAGAGAATCTGATGGAGGAAAGACGAGGGCTCATCCTCCTTCTCCTCCTTTTACTACTATTACTATTACTACTACTACTACTACTACTACTACTACTACTACTACTACTACTACTACTACTACTACTACTACTACTACTACTACTACTACTACTACTACTGCTGCTGCTGCTGCTGCTTCTGCTGCTACTACCACTACTACTGCTGCCGCTGCCGCCACCACCACCACCACTAGAAATATTGGGGGAGAACTATAGTTTGTTTTTTTTCCTTCTGTTTTTTAACTGCTTTAACCGTTCATGGCCAGCACGTTATTCACGAAGACTCACCAGAGTCAAGCTCGGACGCCTCCAGGTTGTTTATGAAATCCGTCATGCTGAACCCTGGGTAATCTTCCAGCGGTTCCGGCTTGATGGCGTTAGAGTCTGAGAGGAGGATATGAAGCGAGCCCTCCTCATCCTCGTTCATGATGTTTGTCAGGAATTCTAAAAATGTTGAGAAAAAAGGAAACATTCATGTCATTTTTTATATCGTTGTAAATATACATACACACACACACACACATATATATATATATATATATATATATATATATAGTAGTAGTAGTAGTAGTAGTAGTAGTAGTAGTAGTAGTAGTAGTAGTAGCAGCAGCACCAGCAGCAGTAGTGGTAGTAGTAGTAGTAGTAGTAGTAGTAGTAGTAGTAGTAGTAGTAGTAGTATTAGTAGTAGTAGTAGTAGTAGTTACAGTAGTAGCAGCAGCAGCAGCAGTAGTAGTAGTAGTAGTAGTAGTAGTAGTAGTAGTAGTAGTAGTAGTAGTAGTAGTAGTAGTAGTAGTAGCAGCATTCTTTGTATTTATATAAGTTTCCTAAGAGAATTCTCATGGAGAAAGACTTGCTTTGAGCTGATATGCGTCTACCCAATGCCCAACTTTTTTTTTGCTTAGCAAAGTCAAGAATTGGAAAGATGGCTCAGTTAAAAAAATCTACTCTCAAACTCCATGTTTCCAGTCTATTGCTCTACAGAACGAGCAGCTTGGCGCCTTGTCTAGTTTGTATAGAACCACAATAAAGAAATGGACAGCTCACTCTTGATAACTTTTTTTCCGTAATGCTTATTTCAAACCAACAAATAAGCAAACGAAACGAATAATAAAAAAAATATCGAAATTTTGAAAAATCTCAAATTATATTCAGGTTCTTTTAAACGCTTATTGCCTTGTAAGTATAAACAATGTAAATTCCTATGATTCACATCTTGAGACATTTTGTGGGAATTTAAAAACGATCAAAGTACCGTTTAGAAACATCATTTCATAGAGTTGGAAACCGCATAGTTATTCTCATATTTCTGTAATGGAAGAAAGGAATGAAATAATGTGATCTCAGCATACTTATACTATAGTGATGGATAATTATGACTGTATCAGATGTAAGACCCAAGGGGCTTAACTCAAGTTATAAAATATTCTTTTTAAAAAATCTGAATTACTCCCCTTGTCTCACAGTCATTATTGAATGTAGTTTTTTACTTTGAGAGAGAGAGAGTGAGAGAGAGAGAGAGAGAGAGAGAGAGAGAGAGAGAGAGAGAGAGAGAGAGAGAGAGAGAGAGAGAGAGAGACGAGAGCAATGAATTTAACCTCAGAATTATTTTTTTTTTAATTGCAAAAAAAAAATAATAATAATAATAATTACAGTATGAAAGTGAGGCGGTTAATATCTTGTTAATCAAAGAAAACTAATTCATGAACTATAAGATTTGTTTTTAAAGAAACGATTATGTCCCTTTCCTCTAAATGTACTGAGCTTTTAAAAATCAGGATGAATAGATACAGTGTATCTAGAGAACGAGGTATAATGTGCACACTGGAATTAGTCAGTTAATAACTCATAATTATATGTTGATGTTCTTTTTGTTGTTGTTTCTTTTTTTTTTCTTTTTTTTTTTTTTTTTTGGGGGGGAAGGGGATAGTCTATGAATATGTTTGAAAGCTTGAAAGTATGATTGCTTGCAATATATCTCCGCATCAGTCGAAATCAGGACTATCGATCTAATTGATTGCTTCAAAATGTCTTCTTACTCTCTCTCTTTTTCTTTTTTTCTTTCTCTCTCTCTGTTTCTCCCTCTCTGTCTGTCTGTCTGTCTATCTGTCTGTCTGTCTGTATCTCTCTCTCTCTCTCTCTCTCTCTCTCTCTCTCTCTCTCTCTCTCTCTCTCTCTCTCTCTCTCTCTCTCACACTCACTAACTTACTCTTTCTATCAGTCTTTTTTTATCTATTTCATAAATCTGTGTCCGCCCCCTCTAGCTTTCTCATTGTGATATAATTATATTTAATCCACCTGGAGGCTCCATAAGAAATAGTGGCACGCAAAACAGAAGTAGCAAAGCGATAATTATATAGTAAGTATGGCAAAGACGCAGTTTATTTAGCTCTGTCTTAGAGATCGCCATTGCGATGATGATGATGATGATGATGATGAAGAGGAGGATGATGATGGTAATGCTAATAGTAGTGGTGATGATAATGATGATGATGATGGTGATTGTGATGATGACGATGATACTAATCATGATGAGGAAGATGATGAAGGTGGTGGTGATGGTTGTGGTGATGATGATGATGATGACGATGACGATGATACTAATCATGGTGAGGAAGATGATGATGGTAATGCTGATAGTAGTGGTGATGATGATGATGATGACGATGATACTAATCATGATGAGGAAGATGATGAAGGTGGTGGTGATGATGACGATGATAATGATGATGAAAATGATGATGATGATGATGATGATGATGATGATGATGATGATGATGATGATGATACTGAGCACGAGCTTGATTTTCACAATGTGGCTGATCAAGTTTATTACAGCAAAGACAACATTGACGACTATGATGATGATGATGATGGTTTTGGTAATGGTAGTCTGGTATGACCCTAGTGACAACGAATAAGTTTAGGCAGAAAGAGGATAATCTCAAACCCATATAGATAATATTGGCGACGATTATAATGATGGTGATGAGGAAATATGCTAAGGAATTCTGCGATGATTATGTAACGATTAACATTATTCTATGACTTTTATGAAACCAGACAAGACTGAAAACAATCACAAGGATATTGGAACAAGACAACTCTGAAAACAATGACAGGGATAATGAAACCAGAAAAAAAAAACTGAAAACAATGACAGGGATAGTGAAACCAGAGAAGACTGAAAACAATGACAGGGATAATGAAATCAGAGAAGACTGAAAACAATGACAGGGATAATGAAACCAGAAAAAATTGAAAACAATGACAGGGATGGTGAAACCAGAGAAGACTGAAAACAATGACAGGGATAGTGAAACCAGAGAAGACTGAAAACAATGACAGGGATAGTGAAACCAGAGAAAACTGAAAACAATGACAGGGATAGTGAAACCAGAGAAAACTGAAAACAATGACAGGGATAGTGAAACCAGAGAAAATTGAAAACAATGAATATGCAAGCAAAGAATGAAAACTATCTCAGCCCAAGCAACATTCACAACTAATTCTCAAGTCGCCCTTGCAGTGCTCTTATCACCAAAGCGGCATCTTTTCATTTCAGAATGAATGTTTCATGTTACGCTCATGTCGAAGGATTGTCTTCTTTTTAAGAGGCAAGGAGAAGACATAGTTTTGTCTTCCATGAAGAAAACTTTTCTTTAACCAATAGGTTTTAAGACAAATATAGTAAAGATTCTTCTTATCAAATTTTGTTTTAGATTATCATCATCCTATCATTTAGTAAATTGAACTGTAATCATGTTCATCTTTCTTACAATATGTAAATCATACCAAGCCAGTAAAAACTTCAACACTTCAGATGTGTTATGTTAATTTTCAGTTCCGGTAGACAATAGATTGGATGGCGGAGGGACGTGCTCGAAATTTCTAAAACCATAATTTCTACATTATTATCTGAGAAGGCAGCTTGACGTTAGTATGGCGAGAGTGAGACCACGTTTGATCGCTTTGATACAGGCTCGAGCTAGCCGGCCTCTACTGACCTTGTCCATGGCAGTCTGGCCGCACACTCGTGAGGTCAGTGTAGTTGCGTTCCTCTGCCATATCTGAGGCCCAGGCTTCTTCATAGTCCAGGTCCATGCTGCTTGTGCTTCTGGCGCTGCTGCTGCTACTACAGCTGCTGCTGCTGTTTGTTCTACTGCTATGCATACTACTGGTGTAAAACCCGCTGTCAGTGCGGTTAAGTCCAAAAACAGGGTTGACATTCATGATGGTATCTGGAGTGGGAAGGCTGGGCATTGTCGTCATGACATCGTCTTCGTTGTCAGACTTTGCGTAGTGGTAATGGCTGCTGTAGTGAGAAATACTGCTCGGGTAAGACAGGGGTGAAGGTTCGTTAAAAACACTGGAGAAAGGTGGTAACACGGTGGTGGGGAGATGGCTGGGAACAATACTGTCTGGATCAGATTTCACCACCGGGAGAATGTCATTGCGGTTGATGCCCTTGCAGGCTTTGTATTTGTTTGTGGTGGCATTGGTGTCTGAGAACACGTCGTCTCCAGTATGAACACTGTGAAGGCCAAGATGGGCGTTTGACCTTTGGATTTCTTTTTCAAAATCGAATGGTAACTGTGTATTGAAGAAATCCTCCAGGCTATTGAGAGGGCCTGAGGTGAACTTGTCAAACTCCTCTCTATCTATACATGTACTGTGGGTGACATGTGTGTTGATATTGTCAATACTGGTGTTACGATTGCAGTTATTTACTGAACTGCTATTGTCTTTATAGCTGCTACTGGTGCTGGTTACAATGTGAGGAGAATCGATACTGTTTTTGTTGGTGGCGATATTGTTGTTGTTCAGATCAGTAGGCCCGGTATTGAACAAGTTTAGGTCGATAACAGTGGTCCGTGATGAGGAAATCTGTTTCAAGCTTGGCTTTGGGTTTGAGTTTTCGACATGATTACTGCCAACACCGCTTGGCTGCTTTGCCGGCAGATGTGAGGATGCTGAAAGTTCTGATGTAGCAGAAGACAGCAAGTGTGAAAGTTTTGGCAGAGAAGAAGCCGTTGAACACAAGGTGGAGGATGAGATAGGGGCTAGGGACGCATTAGTTTGGTGGGGAGGCAGAATGATGGTCGCCACTCCGGTGATTCTGACGGGTGAGGTGGAGGACAAAGTCGGACGATTCAGAAATGTCTGGACTTCCAGCCCGCTGGCGATGACCTTGCTGGAATCAGCGTCAGAACTCCTTCTCGATCTGTTATCAAAAGACGACAGAGCTCCGCGGGAAATTTTGTGAATAGGGGCCGTGGCGATATTCGAGTCTGCTCCCTCTGGGGCAGGAGAGCCCGCTGGGCGGGGTGATGGTAGTGCTGGTGGCGTGCTCGCAGTTAAGAAGTGGTTGGGTTCTGGGGCGGCGAGGAGGAGCCGCAGTGGTTCACCTTCAGCTGCAGAGTTGTGAGGTCCGCGAGGTGACGCGTCGTCGGAAAACTGGACGAGGAAACACAAGAGGGGAAAAATAATTATAGTTCAGGTCAGAGATGAAATAATCACACAATTGTGAGATTTGCTGCGTAATTTTCAGCCGAGGCAATCTGTTTTGAAAAGTTATTTATAGAAAATAGATTAACAGGTCATGCTTAAACCAGACCGTCCCACAGAGTAGAGAGTAAATGTTACTTTCAAAATGAGCTCTTTACTATAAAGTCAAACAGCAGGCCTGTTTGTGCCGAGAGCGTTGAGTTATAAACATTACAATAATCAAGGGAAGACAGAGAGATTAATGGTTGTATTAATGGATATTATATATATATATATATATATATATATATATATATATATATATATATATATATAGAGAGAGAGAGAGAGAGAGAGAGAGAGAGAGAGAGAGAGAGAGATAGATAGATAGAGAGATAAACAGATAGATAGATAGATAGGTCGGTAAATAAATACATAAAAAAAATCGAGGATAGACTAACACATTTTCGGTTAAAAAGAGAGCTAGATTTGAGAGATAAAATATTAAGACAGAGGAAAATAGATAGAGGGGGTGAAATAAGGATGGGAGAGAGAAAATTAAAGATAGATAAGAGAGAGAGAGAGAGAGAGAGAGAGAGAGAGAGAGAGAGAGAGAGAGAGAGAGAGAGAGAGAGAGAGAGAGAAATAGACAAAGAGAGAAATAGGCAAAGGCAGCAAGGTGAAAGATGGAAAAAATAACTAAAGAAGAGTGAGGGGGAGACACACTCATACAGAGAGAGAAAGAGAGAGAGAGAGAGAGAGAGAGAGAGAGAGAGAGAGAGAGAGAGAGAGGGTTTAAAAAGAGACAGGCACACCACTTGATAACTACGGGACTAAAAAAAGAAACACAACTTTTTACAGACACACACGCGTCCTTTTTGGATCCTTTATAATTGGCAAAACTATGTCTTCTCCTTGCCTCTTAAAAAGTAGACAATCCTTTATAATTACCAAGTTGTCCTCCAAGTGTGGTGTTTTTGCTTTTCTATTTAGAGAGAGAGAGAGAGAGAGAGAGAGAGAGAGAGAGAGAGAGGGAGGGAGATGGAGAGATAGTATCATCATGGCTATCATTATTTCGTGGTCTCTGCCTGTTTTTTTTTTTTATACTTCCATCTCTTTCTACCTGACTGACTTTCTGTGTTTCTGTTACTGTCTGTGTGTCTCCCCCCCCCCCCCCCCGCTCCCCTTCCTCGGTCTCTCCCTCCTGTTGCCCTTGACATGTTATCTCTAGGGGTATGCGTCTATAAGAAAAGGAAACAAACTTAAACGCCGAAGAAGGACCCTTTCATTAACCTGTCGACCAGATAGGACGCTATGATTATGAATAACCATATCACCGGGACTAGGTTAAGCACGTCCTTCCGTACAGATTGACATGCATTTATGGCGCAGACAAATGGAACAAATAAAACCAAACAGAACCAACTGATACATACCCTGCGCACACATTTTGATGGTGGTAATCATAAAGCCGGTCGTATTACCTGTCTCACAAACAAATTTAATGGTTTCAACGAATAGCAACATATTAAAGGTCTAGTCTGTAGCTCCCAGTATGCTCCATCATTTCCGGAGCTAGCTGTTACCCTGTTTCAACTGAGGAGCCTCGATTCAGTGGTTAGGGCCAAAATCTTGCTAGACAGACTCGGGTTTGACCCGCGGTGACCCCTAGCAAGCCATGCGGAACGCCAAACATTATTTAGTATGTTACCAGTGTTAAGTTGTAGGATAGGCCTAGGGTATATTAATTTTGTTCTATATTCTCTCTCTCTCTCTCTCTCTCTCTCTCTCTCTCTCTCTCTCTCTCTCTCTCTCTCTCTCTCTCTCTCTCTCTCTCTCTCTCTCTCTCTCTCTCTCTCTCTCTCTCTCTCTCTCTCTCTCTCTCTCTCTCTCTGATCTCACTAGTACTAGTAGGCCTATACCCTAAATTGAAAGTACAGGTATTTCTTATTTATGCAAGGGAGAAAACTGATATCCTCCATGTCAAGCTCTACCTGGTTCTTTTATCTTTTCTTTATTTTTTTTTTTCGTTTTAAGAGAGAGAGAGAGAGAGAGAGAGAGAGAGAGAGAGAGAGAGACAGACAGAGAGACAGACAGACAGACAGACAGACAGACAGACAGACAGACAGACAGAAATAGAAACAGACAGACAAAGGAGAGGGGGAGGGTACACCGTAGAAGTAGAGGATGGGAGGTCCTGAAGTTTAAACATCTCGTTTGTTTGGCGTTGATGATCAGCAATGTTTAACCCAACTGCTTCACGCAAGATTGAGAGAGCGAGAAAGTGACATGGATTTTTTTTCCCCACTGAAATAGAAAGAGATAAAACAGACGTAACCAATGTAGTGCCTCAAAACAAGAGCCAGGCTTTGACAATAAAGTCATACATTTTTTTTCGTTAACTTTGGAAACTGTAAATTCCCATATCCAAATGCAAAATACACGCACGAAAGAAAGTGTCCGTAAGTTTACACCGAAAAAGAAGAAAGCAAAATTAACCAAAGGAAAATGGTAAGTCCAGACATGTATTTATTTAAAAAAAAAAAAAAAAAAAAAAAAGAAACAGGGAAAGTTAGATGAAAAAAAAAATCTGTGG
>JAWDGP010005062.1:0-37500 GCA_033675545.1 Elysia crispata | reverse complement strand
AAATCTACGTCCTCATTCCTGAAGGCTGAACTGTAGTGAAGTAGCCCCCATTTCGTTTAGCACATTTAAGTCTAGATATTGCGTTTTCTATTTCTGTCGGTTTTTCTTACTTTCTTTCTTTTCTTAGTTTGTTTGTTTGTTTGTTGTTGGTTTTTTTTAGACCTTTGCTATGTTATTATGATTAAAGTTTCAAAACGCACCACTAGATTCTTTCACAGTGGATTAAATAATTATTTTTTTTCTTTGCTTAGATGAAAATCATTTGAATTTGACTCTCTTCAAAAGTCGGTATTGGTTCCTAAACCATAATCAAAATACAACTATGATATTTGCCATACTCACAGAATGTGTATCATAAAATCTGCGAAATTGCACTGACTCACACAATGAGCGATAGAATTAGTTTTTACAGAAGCCATGCGAAGCATCATAGGTTTTACTATCTTAAACCTAAACAGTGTACAATTTCATAATTATGCCTTTAATTATATTTGTATGGTATTAACCACTAAAGCATTGCTGCAATGTACAACCTAGAGGTTTTACCTATTAAATTTTACATCTATACAATATGCAAGCTAACAGCTTTCACCAATCACACTCACACAGTGTGTACTTTAGCTCTCTGTTTTTTACAGACGTGCTATCATAAATATAGCAATATAGACCAATAGAGCATAAGAAGTTACAACCTTCACCACTCTAGACTCATACTATGTGCACTCTAACAACTTTTATCATATATATAGCAATATAGACCAATAGAGCATAAGAAGTTACAACTTTCACCACTCTAAACTCATACTATGTGCACTCTAACAACTTTTACAGACGTGCTATCATAAATATAGCAATATAGACCAATAGATCATAAGAAGTTACAACTGTCACCACTCTAGACTCATGCAATATGCAAGTGTATAGTCTTTATTACTTACACCTACAAATCACAACCATGTAGCGCTCATTATTGATAGTTTAGAAATTGGAAACTTTATAGTTTCCAGATTCCTGATCGAATACAATGTGCGTCAATATTTTCTGTTCTCATCCGCTCCTACTCGGTGACACATAATGGTGATGCCGAACTACACACATACAACATCCGCTCCTACTCGGTGACACATAATGGTGATGCCGAACTACACACATACAACATCCGCTCCTACTCGGTGACACATAATGGTGATGCCGAACTACACACATACAACATCCGCTCCTACTCGGTGACACATAATGGTGATGCCGAACTACACACATACAACATCCGCTCCTACTCGGTGACACATAATGGTGATGCCGAACTACACACATACAACATCCGCTCCTACTCGGTGACACATAATGGTGATGCCGAACTACACACATACAACATCCGCTCCTACTCGGTGACACATAATGGTGATGCCGAACTACACACATACAACATCCGCTCCTACTCGGTGACACATAATGGTGATGCCGAACTACACACATACAACATCCGCTCATACTTGGTGACACATAATGGTGATGCCGAACTACACACATACAACATCCGCTCATACTCGGTGACACATAATGGTGATGCCGAACTACACACATACAACATCCGCTCATACTCGGTGACACATAATGGTGATGCCGAACTACACACATACAACATCCGCTCATACTCGGTGACACATAATGGTGATGTGCCGAACTACACACATACAACATCCGCTCATACTCGGTGACACATAATGGTGATGTGCCGAACTACACACATACAACATCCGCTCATACTCGGTGACACATAATGGTGATGTGCCGAACTACACACATACAACATCCGCTCCTACTCGGTGACACATAATGGTGATGTGCCGAACTACACACATACAACATCCGCTCCTACTCGGTGACACATAATGGTGATGCCGAACTACACACATACAACATCCGCTCCTACTCGGTGACACATAATGGTGATGCCGAACTACACACATACAACATCCGCTCATACTCGGTGACACATAATGCTGGTGATGCCCAACTACACACATACAACATCAGCTCCTACTCGGTGACACATAATGGTGATGCCGAACTACACACATACAACATCCGCTCATACTCGGTGACACATAATGGTGATGCCCAACTACACACATACAACATCCGCTCATACTCGGTGACACATAATGGTGATGCCCAACTACACACATACAACATCCGCTCCTACTCGGTGACACATAATGGTGATGCCGAACTACACACATACAACATGCAACGTTGTAGCCTTCACAACACACTGCCTTTAACTTTAATTTTGAGATGGGATGACATTTTGAGGCTCGATGACTTGTTTTGACGAATTGTATTTTTAATATTTTCTGAAAGCCCAACCAATTCCCTGCATAAAACAGTTTCAGTTTTTAAAATATCTTAACCTTTGGCTGAGATATGCATATGACTAAAAGTTTATCACAAGGTTTGAGAATGAGAAACTGAGAAAAACGTGTTTAAAGTTAGGGAAAGTTAGACTTAGAGTTATCTTTACAAAATCACAGAAACATTCTATAAAGCTGCTTTTGGGCTTTGAAACTTTTTAACATGATAATAAAATGGTGGGAAACTTTGAGAAATCCTTTTTTTATGTTTTTAAGTCCTTATGCTCAAGCCAGTAATTTCCGACATGTGCCTAAAAATCCTAGGCCATCTCACTTAATGTTTAACCTTAAGGCAGATAATACTCTGTATCAATTTAAAATGCTGACTTATAATATCCTCAGTCGTATAGTTCCAAACTTGAAGAACACTAATTATCTTCTAATAATTTTTGGCCTCCATTTCCACATTTATCTTAGATTTAAACGGATATATTTTTACCCCCAGGGGCAAAATCATTAAGGACATGTATAGATAATATGGTCACTCAATCTCATTCAAAGTTTTAAAAAATTCAAAGGGTACATGCCACAGTATGAGTGGGTAATACATGCTCAGACTCAAGACCTCCAAGCTCAGTTCAGTCATGAAACCCCAAGAATCTAGAATTTCTTCAAATATTATATTGTCGAGTCTATCTGAGCCATTACTTCCTTATTGCTAACTTTAAGTAAAAAAAAATCCGCTGGAGTTGAGTTAATATCGAGTTCTTAAATTTTAAAGCAAGAAAATATTTCTCATTGAAAGAATCTTTTAATTTATGGTATTGAAATAATCTCCAGTTTTGTGTTGTTTATTATTTGTGGCGTCGCTTTTAATAAAAGAAAATTCCGATGGTATAAATGTATGTGTGTGTGTATATATATATATATATACACACACACACATTACTTTTCATCAAATTAAGAATTTGATTTTACTTTCTCATTTAAAATTGAAACCAACCAAGTCTCATCATTATTGATGTAGCCCTTACCCTGTCTACAAAAATCGAAAACATTAACTTTGGACCAAGAATTCCCGACGCGAACTTCCAGTGTTAGAGAATAGCTGTGGTAATAAAAAATAGTTAGTAATCACAAAAAACCCAGTTTTTCTCTGGACTACTTCATACTTGTGACTTGCTTGAAAACAATGGTTTAAATTTTCTTTATTTTCTTTCAAAATACTGTTTCGAAAGAGAAGAGTGCAGACATCGTTAGATAATTATGATCCTTCGGACAATGCCGTTTTGTGAGAGTAAAGAAAATCTATCCGGCCCACATTTGAGGTTCTTCACAATTCGCTAACCAAGCCGAAAAAACGAATGTTATGTATTTGTATAATATTGAGCCTATAAAATCTGAGAATTACCTTCAAAATGGGCATCATCGAAGACAAACAAAAAAAACCCGGAAATTTATCAGCCATAGGAAATTATTATTTCGCAGCAAGGTATGATTTAATTCAAGAATTCAGCTGAACCTTGGAGTTGCCATGTTCAAGACTAATTATAGAGACCCTTTTAAGGGGTTAAAGCTTGTTTTTTTAAAGGCTCATAATTTTTTTTTACTGCTGGGAGTTATTAGGAGTAATTCTACAACGAAGAAACTAAAAGAAGCCAACAATTGGTAACGATAAAAATGCCTACCCTTCTTGCCAGATAGCTTTTCAGAATAAGCAGTTTCATCGAAATCCGTTTTCTGGGGCAAAAGCCGTCACAACACTCTCTAAAACGACGTAAACAAGAAAATATCCTCGCATATCAACGATGCGACCCTCTTTTCCAGGTAGGCTCGAAATTTCTAGTTGTTCTGCATTAGCAAGAACCACGACGCAAAAGTCGGGATGAAGAGATACGCAGAAATCTCAAATAATAGTTGAAGCTACTGAGCACATCCCAACAAAGCATCATGAGAGCCAAGAGAGAGAGATACTTAAGACACGAAGTACTTACGCTGTCCAGGAGCATTGGATTCAGTCCAGATCTAAATCTGGAGACACTCATACTTGCAAGCAGTCAACAAATCTCAAAATCTTGTCTTTCTTCAGGAAAGTCGAGTATTAATGAGATTATTTTAAGTGAAAACTAATGCTGGTTGGCTAGAATAATGTAGCGATAATATTCAATGTTTGTCAATGTAAATACCAGAAAAATCTCTTTTGGTGGTTTAATTTTTTTCCTATTCAATCAGGCAGTTTTCTATGAAACTTGCCAGTGGAAATGATATAAAAGATATCACATGCAGCAAGACCATTCTTAAGTTTGATAACACAATGAAATAATTATAGACTTAGAAACAAATTAACCTTTAATTTGATCTGCCACCGAAACAGACTCAGAAATGATCGTGCGAATCTCATTTAACTAATAACGCGAAATGGTAGTTGCATAATACTGACATTAAAACGTACGTTTTTCCTGACGTTGGCTTTCTTTATTAAAAAAAAATGAGTAAATAAATAAATGAACTTTGAAAACCTCGACTTTTCTCTGTTTTTCTTTTTTAACTAGTAATGATTCATCCTTAGCGAAACAAATTTTTGGCCTTCGTGAAAATGACAGATATGACGTGCGTCATAAAATAAGAAAAAAATATGTAACACAAGATCTTTTGGCCGACCTTGTAGTCAGCAAATACATCGTAGTTAAATATTGAACGATGATTCCGTGACAGGGACGTATGGGTCCTGAAGCGTCTTGAAATAAAAACAAAAATATTTATGTTAACCTTTAATCACCCCACTAGAAATGAATTGCGTAAAATAAATAAACTGCAATTTGATTTAAGAAAGACTGTGCAAAATGTCCCGTCTTTGAGAACTTGTTGTTGCAAGGCTCCCGTTTATCAATTCTGAAGACAGGAAAGAGATGATATCGACAAAATTTGAGAGACTGTGCAGCCAGACAAAAAAATAAAATAAAAAATTAAAGGTCCTAAGGTGTTAGACTTGACCCACACCTCAGTATATACTTTTCTAAAAGTGAAAAATAGAATAAGATTTATGAAAATAATAATAAAAAAAATATGTGGTTGGAATCTATTCAAACTGAGGGGAAGATAGAAGAAAAAAACTATGAGGGTCCCTGTTTTCCGGAAACACTGGTCTCTTCAACAAAAACAAAACAAAAAAATCTCGATCTATCTAGATCTACATCTTGCTATGTGTATGAGGATAAATTTTATGACATTGAGTTTTGATTCCTAATTCTTTTCCAAACAAACCGAAGTTCGCAAGTTGTGTCTTTAACTAAGCAAGCCTGAAAAGTTTAGACCTACATAGAACATGGGCTGAGTAAAGTTAGATGTAGGTTAATAAGAGGATCCATACCATCGGCACTAGAAATTACCAGGATATAACAGTATTACATGACGCAGCACCATAATTATCATCGAGACAAAATCCACAATCACAAGCATGGAAAATGTCGGAAGTACATACCGTTCATACTAAGTTGTAATGGGATTGTCATAGACTTGACAATTACTTAAGTTTTGTTTCAAGTACATTATTACAATACGACGTTGGTTCCTTTTCAATTCTAAATTGCAGAGTTTTGTTTTTTTTATTTTGTTATTATCCGATTAAGTTTGTTAAACGAAAGAAGCGTTGGGAGAAGAGGTCGTGACGTCATTTCCTTCTCCTAGCAACGCTGATATTCTCAAACTTAAAGACCGACATTTCTCGCCGCTAAAGAGCAAAAGGGTCGATCCAAGATCTAAGATGTCAAAGGGAAATGTTATGGCTTAAGATAATTGATTTAAATACGCGTTTAAAACCATTACTCTTGAATTAGAATGTTACATTTGCGATAATTTATCTTTTGATAACGTCTGGCTTCTAGAAATATTCGTAGAACACCAAGAAGCACAAAATACACTATACTTTTTCTTCATTTTGACCTTTTGATTTATCTTTGTTATCCTATCAATACATGTATCTCATCAAATATTCTTATCTGACTATGGGTCTAAATGAGTATGTGATTTTCAAAAACAATATCCCACTTAAGTACCTTCTATCTGTATATCAACCGTTAATCTTAGTCTGAGTTTTGTATTGTAAGTCCCGATTGAAGTCTTGAAGTGAGGTAGATAATGAGGTAAAAATAAGATTAGATAAAATAAGATCATTTCATCGCACGAGGCAAATCCATGTTTGATTATCAGACTATTTGAATAGAATCATAATTATGGTTCTTATGTTGAGGATAACAAGAAGGAAAAAACCTCGGAAGATCTTGTGACACGATTTCTCTCTCTCTCTCTCTCTCTCTCTCTCTCTCTCTCTCTCTCTCTCTCTCTCTCTCTCTCTCTCTCTCTCTCTCTCTCTCTCTCTCTCTCTCTCTCTCTCTCTCTCTCTCTCTCTCTCTAAACATATGTATATATATATATATATATATATATATATATATATATATATATATATGCATTTCTTACTACTTACATTCTGAATTTTAATGAGCAATGACATGACTTCGAGTTTTATTCAAACTTAGTTTAATCAAAGTGATTTTCGGTTTTTATAATTATCAAAGCAGGTAACTTGCGATTTTGCAGACATGCAACTTTTGAATGCATTTTAGTTTAATTTTGAAATATAAATTCAATTAAAGAACGATGAAGTTTTCCTCAACACAAGGGATTGTGCCTTGCTAGGAATGACATTATACAACCAGCTTTGAACTCACGCTTAGTTTCAGACTTGAAATCTTGAGATAGATATCTTGAAAAAACTTGTGCAATTTATATACAATATTCTTTAGTTTAAGGAAAATCTAATTTTATAATTATGTGAAATAAAATAAATGAACCGAACGTGTTTTTTCTTACACTTTTTTTTTTTTTTTTTTTTTTTTTTTTTTATTTTTTTTTATTTTTTAAGTGCAATGGTGAACTAACCCAAAAATAAGACGAATAGAATGAAAATAATGGGGATAAGTGGAAGAAAAAGAACAAGAAGCGATAAAAAATAGGGCGCAGAAAGAAGATGAGAAAACTATAGCTGTAGATATTGGAGAGAGAGAGAGAGAGAGAGAGAGAGAGAGAGAGAGAGAGAGAGAGGAGAAGAACAAAAAGAAATGAAAATAAATTCGAAGATAAAGAAAGAGAAGTGAGCAGGAATAGAGAAACGAAGAGAAGAGGTTTTATGGGTATAAATATTTTCTCCTTTTCCTCGCTCGTTTTATTATTTTCTCTCTCTCTTTCTCTCTCTCTCTCTCTCTCTCTCTCTCTCTCTCTCTCTCTCTCTCTCTCTCTCTCTCTCTCTCTCTCTCTCTCTCTCTCTCTCTCTCTCTCTCTCTCTCTCTCTCTCTCTCTCTCTCTCTCTCTCTCTCTCTCTCTCTCTCTCTCTCTCTCTCTCTCTCTCTCTCTCTCTCTCTCTCTCTCTCTCTCTCTCTCTCTCTCTCTCTCTCTCTCTCTCTCTCTCTCTCTCTCTCTCTCTCTCTCTCTCTCTCTCTCTCTCTCTCTCTCTCTTTCTCCCTCTCTCTCCATCTATTTCTCCCTCTCTCTCTCTCTCTCTCTCTCTCTCTCTCTCTCTCTCTCTCTCTCTCTCTCTCTCTCTCTCTCTCTCTCTCTCTCTCTCTCTCTCTCTTTCTCCCTCTCTCTCTCTCTCTCTCTCTCTCTCTCTCTCTCTCTCTCTCTCTCTCTCTCTCTCTCTCTCTGTTCCAAATCTCATTCTATTTTTCTATGTATTTTCTTTATAGTTAGGACATTAATGCCAGTATAGTGTGATATTGAAATGTGCGCTAACCTTTATGGGTTTTTTTTTTTATCAATTTTTATTATTTATTCAGTCTCACAAGAAAGCCATAGTCTCGCGTTATTCAGTTTGATAACGATGACTTCAATATTCAAAATTCAATAACATAATAATGTGGGGCTTTTTTATTTTTATTTATTTATTTATTCATTTTTTTTTTTATAAAGCAGCTAGTTTCATTGTGTCCTTCCGTGCTTACCCCTCCCCCTTTTTTCACAAACACCCCTCGTCTCACACCACCCCCCCCCCCCCAATCTCCCCCTAAGCTCATACATTTTTTTACACTCAAACAACTTCCTTTTACTCTCCTCCTCACCCCCCCCCCCCCCCCCCCCCCCAAAAAAAAAAAAAAATCCATGCACGCAAATAAAAACATAAAAATAAACATACATGTTTTAATATAATTCTTAGACCTTACAGGAGAAAAAGCATGCCATGCCTGACCATAAATTATTTTGTAGCCAATAGTGAAAGCTTTGTCGGACCAAACTGGCCCTTGACCGACGCCTAAACCGTCAAATCTGCGCCAAACAGTGTCATCAGAAACACTTACAGTTACACGCTTATGTGGATCATGATATAAAAATAAAAGAAATTCCTTGAAAAGTACTTAGCATAGTACTCTAAGAAGTTGAGAACAAAACGTATTGATTCATTATAGCAACCCCCCAAATATTCCCCCCCCCCAAAAAAAAAAAAAAAAAAAAAAACACACACACACATACCACCATTGTCCTCTCTCTCTCTCTCTCTCTCTCTCTCTCTCTCTCTCTCTCTCTCTCTCTCTCTCTCTCTCTCTCTCTCTCTCTCTCTCTCTCTCTCTCTCTCTCTCTCTCTCTCTCTCTCTCTCTCTCTCTCTCTCTCTCTCTCTCTCTCTCTCTCTCTCTCTCTCTCTCTCTCTCTCTCTCTCTCTCTCCCCACAATGATAATTTTCCCATCCAGAAAATAATGTTCTTTTGTCAACTCTCCACATTGACCGATAAAATGGCTCGACCACAGCTAAGACGCTTTTTATTTATTTTTTTTGCTATTTAATTATATAACTCTTTTCTCTATGCCCCTTTTTCTAAATTAGTCCAGAGAAAAACTTTTCTAAGAAGATAATCGTAGACGAGCATTTCCGTGAACGTAGACGATCATGATGATGATCACGGTTATTATTACTCGCTGTAATGGCCATTTTCAGCCTTTCCTCCCTGTGCGTTTTGACAAACATGACAAGCTCGAGCCCTTTCAACACCTCCACTAATCTGGGGCAGACAAAAGTCTCGCTGTGGTAATGATGGAACTCGAAAACAGACCCGGAACTTGGCTCAAGTCCTCTTGACTCAGCCAAGACTTCGGGGCTTCGTCTTGAGCCTAGTATCGTGGAGCGCGCTACGTGCTTGTTTCATAATCCGTGTATCTTAAAACATGAGCTATCACAGGCCCCCGGCGCTGGACTGTCGAGTGCAAAGTAACGTCTTCAAGTGCTCTGAACATCTTCAAGAGACTGGCCCAAGAGGGTGAGTTACACAGGGATAAGAAAGGCGCTTAGAAAGAGAGGCGGATGTGACAAGCTTGCCTGTCACTTGAGACCAGATGTACAACGATTATTTGAAAAGAAAACACACAAAAGCGGACACATACACGAGTAAACCTATGATTGTCACAACGATAGTTTTGATAATAGTCTTGATACATTTTCATACACGTTCTTGCACATAAGAGTGTTAGTTTGTTTTTTGTTTTTTTGTTTTTTTTTTATTTTTGTACATATTCTTCTACAGGCTATTATCAAGCCAACCGCAGCAGGGACAAAGAAAGAGCTATGTACTCCTAGATTTAGCGCTCGATGTTTCACGTTAACCAACAAAACAACTCACATTGTCTTATCACTGCATGTATTTCATATTTGTATTGACGTCAAGAAAAAATACAACACGGGCAATTTTAAATAGAACTTTGATTTTTTTCACCCTATGTGTAATCATGCAGATAAAGCACGGCTCTAACGTATTCAAGAACCCACTGTCTTTCAATCTATGCCAGTACGAGGAGCTATGACTCCCATAGGGTTTCTGACAGGGCCTGAGAATGTCATCGAATTTTCATTATAATTGATTCAGCTTTTATTTATATTTAATCAACTTTTTAATTTTGCTCTATCATTACTTTGTTAATTTGTGTCAAAAGTGGGTTCAGTATTGCAAGTGACCTTACTTGTTTCGAAGAGGGGATTTCCAAGATTCGATATATATATCAGACAGGCAGAGACAGGGACAATGAGGGACAGAGAGAGAAAGAGACAGAGACAGATAGATAAGCAGATGTATATATATACAAAAGATAGAAAGAAGATATAAGGAAGTTAGATAAAGAGATAGCTAGGCAGATATCCATGGAGAGAGAGAGAGAGAGAGAGAGAGAGAGAGAGAGAGAGAGAGAGAGAGAGAGAGAGAGAGAGAGAGAGAGAGATAACATGGAAAATAGGAGAATAGACATTTAGTAAAATAAATGGATCGACATGTTTGTTGAAAGAGAATTGGAAGAAAAATAATGAAAACAAGAGAACCAGAGAGAGAAAACCAGACAAAAAGCGAGCAGAATGAGAGATGCCGATAAAGACAGACAGACACTGAGAATTCAGGCTGCGGAAAAGTCTGCGGAGAAATATGATTGTTGCTATTTCGCCCCTATAATTATGAGCTTTTAATTACTTATCTAAACAACCGCTTTAAGATCAGCAATTCAATTAACTTTTTGTTGTTGTTGAAGAACCTGCTGGGGGCATGTTGTTCAGTATCAGTAAATTGGACCTAGATCGATACATGCGTAGAAACAAAAGGATTTATCCTCGCCCGCGCCTATAGCTTTAGTTCCGAACAAACGCGAGTGTGTTTGATATGTTGAGTAGTGTAGCCTTTGGAAGTGAGTCAAGCTATCGGAATCGCGCGTGTTGTAAACAGGATCCAACCATTTTTTTCACTCACTCACGCGGTGCCAAGGGGGGAGATGACAAAATAGCTTAGAACGAATGTGGCTTGGGAAGTGATTCACAAGTGGTCATAAATGATACGCGAATTGAATACAGTGCATGCTAGATATGAAACTAAAAAGAAAGTAATGACGAAAGAGAAATAGTCACGTTACATTAATATTTGCGTTAGAGAGATATTTTTGGTTTTGATTAAAAAAAAAAAAAAAAAAAAAAAAGCTATATGGCAAATCAGTCAGTTTATTTCTTTGCGTGTTTTGTTAAAAAAAAAAAATACAAAATTGAAATATAACCTTTAAACTTTAAACTGCATACATAGTGAACAGCTGGTAGAGGTAGACTTTGCGATTTTATTAAAAGATAAAGAGAGGGAGATGAATAGAAAAATTCCAAAATGAAATTGCAACACGAACTCTGACTGACGTGCAAAAAGACTTTCAGACACTTTGAGATATAGATAGAGAGAAAGTGTTAAAATAGATAGAAAGATAGTTAGAAACACAGAGTCACAAAATGAGAGACAAAAAAGGTCGAAGAGAGTGTTTGTGAGATGGAAAAAGAGGAAGAAGGCGAGAAAAGACACAGAGAGAGAGAGAGAGAGAGAGAGAGAGAGAGAGAGAGAGAGAGAGAGAGAGAGACGGAGACAGAGGGACAGAGACAGAGACAGAGAGAGAGAGAGAGAGAGAGAGAGAGAGAGAGAGAGAGAGAGAGAGAGAGAGAGAGAGACGGAGACAGAGGGACAGAGACAGAGACAGAGACAGAGAGAGAGAGAGAGAGAGAGACGGAGACAAAGAAAGACGGAGATAGAGACGGAGACAGAGACAGAGAGAGAGAGAGACGGAGACGGAGATAGAAGAGAGAGAGACGGAGACGGAGATAGAAGAGAGAGAGACGGAGACGGAGATAGAAGAGAGAGAGACGGAGACAGAGATAGAAGAGAGAGAGACGGAGACGGAGATAGAAGAGAGAGAGACGGAGACGGAGATAGAAGAGAGAGAGACGGAGACAGAGATAGAAGAGAGAGAGAGACGGAGACAGAGATAGAAGAGAGAGAGACGGAGACGGAGATAGAAGAGAGAGAGACGGAGACGGAGATAGAAGAGAGAGAGACGGAGACAGAGACAGAGACGGAGACAGACACAGAAAGGACACAGAAAGGACGACTCACAACACACTAGTTGAACAAAAGGAAACAATCGAGTACCAACGATGTAGTAGAGTTTTGAGATCCTGTTCCGATCGTACCAACCGACGCAATTAACGGGGCAGTTAAAGGAGGTCAATGTTGTCATCAGACTTCACACACAGCCGCCTCAGTCTAGTTCAGTTTAGTACGGGGAAGGCACAACATTAACTTTTTTTCCCACTATCTTGTCATCTTTGTCTCTTTTTCATTTTTTTTTTCTTTAACTTGACTTCCTAGAAATTTCTATATAATTTAGAAAGTATGTAAGTCCCCCCCTCCCCCCCCCTGTCAAATATTTAAAAATTACAAAATGTATAATATTGTCTCGTTCTGAATTATATTTTGATAATATCTTACGATACATAATGCTGCAACTAATGATGCGCTTGTAAGCGATTCACTAATGATGAATGAATTTGTAAATGTATATAGCAAAATCCTGCATTTTTTGAAAAATGGAAAGTTATTCTTCATTATAAAAGTTACGTAAGCCTCAAAAGTCGCATCCAGTTATAGATAATGTAAACTTAGATCGTAAAGTAAAATGGTACATTAGATTTCGGCTTCATCGGAGAGTTTTATAAGTTCAAACCTTCAAAGTTTAGCTGATATTAAATTAATTACGCAATTGAAAGTACGATAATAAATAACGTTGCCAAAACCAAAAAAAAAAAATAGCTACTATGATTGTAAAGTTGTTCTATATTCATTCATGCAGACGTATAATTGTCATTTACCACACATGGGAAGTTCAAACTCTTGATTCAAGAGACCTAAAAGGACAATGTGTTTTTTTTTTAATTATTATTTTTTTTCCATCGTAAAGCATACCAATAAAGTATAAGAGAAATGATGTGTGTGAGAAAAAGAAAAGGAAAGCTCAATACCTTGGCGAGAAAACTGGTCGCGTTCCAAATAAATATAAAATTAAAAGAGATGTCAGTCTCTGCTATCAATGTATCGTCTTTGGATCTGAGAATCTATGGCCCCAGTGAGGAAATATTGTAACGATACACACTAAATTATAACCTGAGGACCAAAGACAAACTCTCTTTGGGTGGGTTTCATGTGCATGAGAGAAACTTCATGATCCAAAAATTGTTACAGCAGAGGGCGATAATAAAGGCTGCCGGCAGATTTTCTCGGTTTATTTAGAGCCAGCACTGACTGCCCTTTAATAGGAGAGAAAAGAGTGACGTCACTGCTGGCTCTAGCTAACCTGAGAGCGATAGTGGCCATGTTTTACTGGTTCAAATATTCAGCAAAAGTTACAGCAAATGTAGGAGATAATTATACTCACGTGCAATAGCGCTCAACAACTGCAAAATCTTTGTAAGTCGTTTCTGCGCTGAAAATAGCCATGTTTCGTAGACAGAGTTACGTCCCGTAAACATAAGGCATAACGTAACTAACTCGCGGTTTCTCTAGTGACGTGTGCAAATAGGCTTGCGTTGTTTGCATCGGAAGCCGCAAGCTAGCGTTAGGCCTGGTCAGTCTGATCAACTGTCAAAATCAGTGAGCTCTGCTGCTGCTGGTAAACCTGTTTCGGATCATGTGATCGTTATGTAATGTAATGTAACTGTGTGAGCAAGCAGCAGTCATCATGTTACACTTACATAACAGTTAGGTTCTCGGTGGGAGGGCTAGCATCAGTACCATCTAACTAGGGTACTGGTCTAGACAGACTGATGGGACTGGCTAGCATGTTTGCGAAAAGCGATTATGCTACGTACCCAGTACCATCTGTCTAGATAGACGGCACTGATCTGTACGTACCGCTAGGTGGGGGGAGTTTGTGCAAAATAATTCTGAGGTTTCGCAAGAAAGGCTTACGGGCCCTAAGCTAGGCTACGACGTTATATTTTTAGATTGACCGACATCATTTGCATAAACTCTTGTATGTAAGGGTTACATGATGACTGCCAGCGATGCTCTAATACTACCGGTACTGAGCACTAGCCTGGAGCAGGTGAAAGCGCGCTGTGGAGAGTGTGTTTCCACTGCATGCTCACACAGTTACATTTCATAACAATCACATGATCCGAGACAGTTTTACCAGCAGCAGCAGATTTCACTGGTCTAAACCGCTGACCAGACTGACCAGGCCCAAAGCTCGCTTGCGGCTTCCGATGTAAAAAACGAAAGCCGATTTGCACACGTCACTAGGGAAACCACGTGTTTGTTCCGTTATGACGCATGCTTACGGTACGTAACTCAATCTGCGAAACGTGGCTAATGATGTCGGTCCGTCTAAAAATATAACGTCGTACTCTAGCTAAGGGCCCGTTAGCCATTTCTGCGAAACCTGAGGAATACTCGGGACACAACCGCTGCAGAGCGAGGCTTCCAAAGGAACAGGCCAAGTAGCCAAAATAAACAAGCTTTTGCAGTAAGTGTAAAACTGAGATAATTAATCATTTAGTAGAGTTAGGCCAGTTAGATATCTTTGTTGTGTAGGCCTGTAAGTGAGCTATAAGTGCGTTCTGAGTACAATTCTATCCTAACTATGCCCAAAAGTTAAAAGAAATAGATCACTATAACTCAAACATGCAAAAGTTTGTTTACTTCGGTGACTTGGCTTGTAATTGAGGAAGCCTCGCTGCTGAGGTAAAATGAGTGCTAACATTTTTTTGTAGAACGAGTTACCAAACATCGTTAAGGGAAAAGGTATGATGACTTTCTTTTCCTGTCACCAAAGATGTTAATTAACCTTTCAGGCCCTTACTGTGATAACAGATTCGATTAGTGTTTGCAACGATTTATGAACATTTCCTTTCACGAAATCTGTAGTTCAGTTAAATCTTACTCAAGCCTGAATTAAATGCTATATTTTCTTCTTTCCTCTTTTTTCAGGAAAGGGGGTGGAGGGGAATCTTATCCCCAAAATTATTGAACTGATTGTCAAGGTCTGTATTAATCATGGGGATTTGATCCCACAGTTTTTTTGTTTTTTTTTCAAGTATAGCGTCACATTTTGCAAACTCTCAAATACGTGTCTAAAAACTAAACACAGGAAGGCGTAAGAATAACATGAGGAAGGAAATGAAAGATCACAGCAGCTGCTAAACTTTTGAGTGCAAACAAACATTATTAAAACAATTTCTCTTTAAAATATGGCTCCAAAACATGACTCACTCTGCTGGTACTGAATATTGTTATATCAACATTTTTGACTTTCAACAGCCTGTCTCATAACCTCATAATTATGGAAGACAACCCAGGTAACCAAGCTCACAGCAGACCCATTCATGGACAACTCTTGAATTGTCATTTATAGTCTTCTAGAGGGACATGATTCGCCGGACAAACAACACATTTTTATATCGCCTACAAGTTTGGATCTTAGATACATTGTAACAGAGTTTGAAAATTGTAAGGCAGTAGGGCTGAATATATTTCTAAAAACTTCAGTTATTTGCTGTTTCAATTCGTCGCGTCTTTATTACCAATCTTCATGGCATAATGGTAGCGTCACACCAACTGCGAATGTATCTTGTTCTACAGGAAAACGGACGTGGGAAAAGGGAGAGAGTGCCGTGTCTGGGATTAAAGCAACTTGCCAACTAGAACGTTGATCTACAATCGCTTTGGCAACGCTAGCATAAGAATCATGCCCATCGCCGGATTTAATCAATATAGAGAGTGCCTTAAGCAGAAACTCGAGTAAATTTCTACTTTTCTAGAACTCTCAAACCATTAAAAGTTAGGATGGAGCATGAATCGGCATTTTAGTTAAGGTAGCACTGGTCAGCAATAGCGTCCTACTCTGGCTAGCTAAACTGTACCGATCTAAAGCAGTGGTGATCATTCTAATACCAGAGAAATGCTGTAATTCAAATAAAAAAGAAAACTGAAAACGCAACATAAAGCGACGCAAGCTGGGCAAAAAACATACAAAAAAATCTCCTTAAATTAATTGCTTCTATTTTTTGGACATATATCGGGACTTTTTAAAAGGAAGCTCTTTGTAAAAACTTATCTTTTATAAATTTAGCGGAGATTGTGTAACTCTTACTGTATTAAATCATCAATTAATTAAAGAAAGGTAAAACAGAGTTTGGAGCACATAAATACGGATTAAAAGTAAAAGTTCTTGTTTTTAATCATTTTTTTTTCCCCCTCTTGAATTAAACATTGAATCAAATATATCATAGCAGAAGGGTTGGACGATACAATTTCTTATTAACTCTTTTTTTTTTAAATGCAGAGAAAGGGCCAAAAAGATCTAGGTTTTGAAAATATAAGATGTATTTTGCCGTCCTAATAATTAGGTCTAGTACCGCCATAATTTTTTTGAAATGTTTAATAAAGATCATTTATCTTTGATGCAATAGTGAACTGTTTAGCGCAAACAAATATAAATGGAAAAATAATTTACCAGGCACAGAACACTCCAGATTAAAATCATTTTTTTTTCTGTTTGAATCTATTTCCAGATTTGCCCATCTTGAGTTGAAAAGTGTCAGAATACAAACCAAATCTTGTGTTGTTAGACAATCCTTGATATAAAAATTTCTTTGTTACATTCACTACAATTTGGAATATTGATGTCTATTTAATGCTTAGTCTTCGATCGACTTTAAACTGAAGGCTCTCAAACTTGTAGGATTAATACATTAATAATGGCAAGACCTGTTCCTGTACTATTTTTAAAGGGAAAAATAAATTTCGCTCCTATTTTCTGTTAACAACAGTACTATTTTAGTTTACTATGTCTGGGTTAAAAAAAATTAATAGACGAACCAACTTTACTTCCCTTTATTTTTAACGTATACACCTTCTCTGGTTTTAAACAAAGTAACGTTTCAAATGACATTTTTTTAATTGTAACCAATTACCAAAATAATTGATTTTTTTTTTCAAATTTCTTCAAGGGTATCACAGGGTTTACTACAAATCATAAAATCTTAAAAAAAAACACACACAAAAAAAAATCCACAATAAAATTTGACCTATTTTTACTCTCATACAGATCTAAGGACCCATTCTGGACAAAAAGAATGTTGAATCTACCTTAAAATTCTTATCAATATCAATTTTTAATCTCATAGGCCTTATTTGATATCATGGTGTGATTTCACGAACGGCAAAGGGTTGAATCTAGATCTAAATCTTTTAATACTTATAAATTAGGGTTGAACTCTCATTTTCAGCGAAAATGTGACTCTTTGGGAGAGAGAAAAAGGGTTGAATAAATCTACCGATTGCTATTTTTTCAGTTCAAACCTAAAGTCCTCCTCTTTCCTGATCTAAATGTCACGATTATACTCATCCGAAAGCCCGGTGGTATAAAGGGCTTTTCAATCTGTAAATATTTTTTTCCGTGGAATGAGTACGACATAATTCTAACACTATTAAGTTCATTTAGGATATAATTTATTGTTTAATCTCTAATTTTCAGCTAAGCTTCCCATTACTCTTTAACCCATGGCCACAAGTACTGATATTATTTAAATGATGCCAAAAGGCCAGTGATTCGGTGAATCCTCCTTTTCACAGCTTTTTAGACACAGCATATAGCTCGTTCTGTCACCCTAGTATTTCGGTTATTATTAATTTAAAAAAATGAGGTAAGTTAAGGCTTGAGGACATTTTGATATATATAAGTGTGTGTGTGTGTATGTGTGTCCTTCCTAGCTCTTTATTGTATGGTTTGTTTTTAGGATGTTTGTGGATCAATAGAGTCTGCAAATCACCCTGCGATGTAATGGGTATAAACGAAGATGAAAGAATGATTAAATTTTTAATTATTTCAAGAAGTATATTTGCAGATTTCAACTTATCCAGGAATTTTCTAGTTGTAGATTACATTCAAACATGGCACCATGGTTAAATCGACAAAATGAACAAATAAAGACTAAGTAACGGAATTTATTTATTATTATTATTATTAAGGCCTTCCGCTAGGAGTGTCGTCCGACCTCGCAGCTTCGGCAGCCTTCTTTATGTCTGCGGTGAAGGTAGTCCATTCTTGTCTTCTTTTTGCAATCTTTCTTATTGTTTCCAGGTCTTTTTGTGATGTGAGAGAGATGCTCCGATTTTGCAGTATCTTGAGATCGTTATTGAGAGTCATTGGGAGTGTGGTGATCGGCCTACCCCTGGCTCGCTTGGCATTGTCGTGGAAATAGAATGCCATAGCTTTGTTGGCAGGGATCGATGGTTCTCGCCTAAGTACATGACCGAACAGCCTCCACCTTGCTTGCAACACTTCCAAAGAAATTGGGGTTTGTTCACATTTTTTGTAGAGGGACTTATTTGAAATTTTTGTTGGGTATCGAATTCCCAGAACCCTGAGCAGCTGCTTTCGATGGAAAGAGTCCAACTTTTCTTCGTCTGTTTTGGTCAGTGCCCATGTGCCGCAATTGTATAACAGAACTGACCTCACTAAGGTGTTGTATAGCTTAATTCTTGTGCGCTGCTTGGTTTTGTCCGCTTTGTGCCATATCTGTTCCATCTTGTTCAATGCTATGTTTGAATAAATTTGGTCCAACATGGCTGACAGCTGTTGGTGTTGAGCCACGGCTTAACAATATTTGTCTTAAGTCACCTTTGTTTCTGCGATGAAGGAAGGATGTGAACGGAATTTATAGCAGAGAAAAAAAAATAAGTTAGAACCTACTTTTTTCCCTTTTATGATTTTATAGAACTTTAAAAGTAACTGAGATTACTTATATTAAGAGGTATTACTGCATGAGAAAATTCTTAATACATTATTTTAAACTCTTCACGAGGTTTTTGGTTTGTAGAGATCTGTTATGAACATTTTTTACACTTAAACCTCATTTTCTCTAAATCTCCTTGTTTGCAAAACTGAATTCCACTTTTTCAAAAGAAATAAGAATTCTCGATAAAGAATAAATCAAACTTTGGGACATGGTATTAGAATTAGCAATAATGATCTATTTAAAACATTTCCCCCCTGGAACTGTATGTGTGTGTGTATTTTCTTATATTTTATAGATTTAATGCACAATCATTAATGTTAATTGTTTTGGTTTGATTTTAGCTTATACGTTACACAATAAAAAACAGAAAACTTTTCAATTAAAAATATCCCAAATACAAATTAACACTTGAAGGTTGAATTACGTGCACTTTCAGGCTAAAACCTTTGATATTTTTAGATTCTTGACATATTGAGTGAGCCTGCCAGTTTACTTAATTTTACAAACACAGTTTTTGAGAAACCCTACGTTTATTCAGGTTTTTTGCGACTTTGACCACTATAATGCGCTATTTTTTATTTATTCAGCGTTCTTATGGGCGGTGGAAAATAGCTCATATCGGTGAAGTTTTCATGTTTTTTCCATTTGAGGGTATGCCCTCTCCTAAAACCAACCAGCTAGCGTCGATAGATATATCGATATCATCTTAACTGAAGTTAAATTCACAAAAAGATTTTTAGTGGAAACTGTATTGATATTAATTTTGATTAGATTCCTGGCGATACAAAATGCTTTGGTTTGATGTAGATAAAACGCCCTGGTCTACTTCACAACCAACCTTCTCAGATAACTTCAAGGTGGAGTTTTGGGAAAGATTTTTACATTAGTGCCTTCAGAACTTTTTAACTTTGCCTCATTTCTGCAGGCAAAGTTGTTTTTGTTTTTTTTTTTGTTTTTTTTTTTGGTATCATTGTTTGTCATTCGAAGCTATCGATTAAAAGCAAGACAGCTCGAAATTGAAATTAACTTTTGCATAAGTGGCATAGTTTCAATTGACTCTTGTTGGGCATATTTTTGATAGAGTAGAAGTGATAAGATTTGCGCTCATAATAAGAATTATCTAAGAAGTAAATAAAGCAAAAAAAAACTACGATTGCTGAAATATCAGCTCCTTTGACGCATGCCCAAATTTTGTATTAGCATAAACTCTTATGCACAAAGCAAGCATTAAGATTATTAAAAAAAAATCAAGATAATAGTAATCTTATCTCAATGGCGACGTAATACATTATCTCTAGATTAAAATCAAGGCCGACGTATCATATTTCTTTTAACCAATCAGGTACGCCGATATGTAAATATTACCCATTGCACAGGCAAAATTAAAAAAAAAAATCAATAGTATTTCTGATTGGGTCTCGGTATATATCATATGAGAAATCGAATTGTTCCCCAGATCCACACACGCACACACACACACACGCATTTTTCCATCTGCCTCAATCGCTCAATTGACATCCACTACTTACATTGTTTTAAAAGACATTTATTTGGGCCATCAATAGTTGCATAGGGACTTTAAGACACATCGTATACCAAGCTTAATGTAGATAATTTACGTTGTATGATACGGGCATTAATCTTAGATTAGAATGATAAAAAAACCACTTTCTAAGATAGCGATCTTGCTGTTTAAATGAAGGGCCCTAATTGCTCGATCTAAAGGTGGCTTGATTAGATTCCTGACAATACAAAATGTTTAGGTTTGATTTAGAAAAACGTCATCTTCTCAGATAACTCATTACAATCAATTATTTAAAATATATTCACCCTTATTGAGAAGTTTTGAAGAGCAGCTAAGTGATGATGAGATTAGTTATTACTCTTAACGATAAAAAAAATAATATCACTATCTTCTTTTCAAGTCTCAAGGTTCAAAATTGAGCCATGTGAGGGCGTGGCAAATACAGGCCATTTTCAAATCGTTTCAAAGGTTTCTGAGGAGAAGTAAATAGGATGAGGAGTAAAGGAGGGGGGGGGAGAGGGGGAAGGAGGAGCAAAAAAGGGTGGAAGTTAGAGAAAGAGAGAGAGAGAGAGAGAGAGAGAGAGAGAGAGAGAGAGAGAGAGAGAGAGAGAGAGAGAGAGAGAGAGAGAGAGAGAGAGAGAGAGAGAGAGAGAGAGAGAGAGAGAGAGAGAGAGAGGAGGGGAGAAAATGAAAGAGGGAGAGAGACAGATAGAAACAGAAAGAGACAGACGGACAGAAAAGGAAAGAGGGAGAGAGAGAAATCACTTTTTTTTTTCCTCCAAATGAATGTCGCCACGATCCTCTTTTTTTCAGTTTGTTTCCTTTTAATAAAAAAAAAAAAATAAGAAGTATCAAGTTAGCGTTACCATTAAAGAAGGTGGTTTTAGCTAATAAAAGTTTTAGGGTGTCTCGTAGAGGCAGTTTATCAATTTTTTACTCTAGCAGTAGACTATTTACCATCACATTTGAAAATATTAAAATAAACAAATAAATAAACCATACACGTAATGCGCAGTACTGTTTAAATTTTGCTTATACTCATGAAAACCTGTTATTTAGCTTCAGTTATCGTTACGTTTTTGTTTAATATGGAATAAACCGTTCGACTTACTAAAGCTATCCAATAATTTGCAATAAACGCTGATACTAGGAACAGTTTCTTTTTGACAAAACGGATTTTTTGGGTAACTCCAATCTTTGTTCAGTTCATAGTGTGTAGATAATGTTCATAAAGTTCGAGAAGCAATGAAGCTGATGTTCCTATATTTTCCTTGTATCGGAGACAAGCTGAATTACATGAAGATTTCAGGAAAATTTGGGAAGAAACTTGCCGGATATCTGCTTCCAGGGAAGACACTTCTATAAAACTTGCATTTTATCAAGATCTATCTTAGTAAACTCTTAGTATGAGCAGGATTATTATTGATTTTGAATCAGATCATTAGATCATCATCAGCAGCAGCATTAGTAGTAGTAGTAGTAGTAGTAGTAGTAGTAGTAGTAGTAGTAGTAGTAGTAGTAGTAGTAGTAGTAGTAGTAGTAGTAGTAGTAGTAGTAGTAGTAGTAGTAGTAGTAGTAGTAGTAGTAGTAGTAGTAGTGTCAGTAGTAGTGGTAGTTGTAGTGGTAATGGTAGTGGTAGTGGTAGTGGTAGTGGTAGTGGTAGTAGTAGTAGTAGTAGTAGTAGTAGTAGTAGTAGTAGTAGTAGTAGTAGTAGTAGTAGTAGTAGTAGTAGTAGTAGTAGTAGTAGTAGTAGTAGTAGTAGTAGTAGTAGTAGTGTCAGTAGTAGTGGTAGTTGTAGTGGTAATGGTAGTGGTATTGTGGCGGTAGTACTGGTAGTGGTAGTGGTAGTGGTAGTGGTAGTAGTAGTAGTAGTAGTAGTAGTAGTAGTAGTAGTAGTAGTAGTAGTAGTAGTAGTAGTAGTAGTAGTAGTAGTAGTAGTAGTAGTAGTAGTAGTAGTATTAGTAGTAGTAGTACTAGAAGTAGTAGTATTAGTAGTAGTAGTACTAGAAGTTCAGTAGTAGTGGTAGTTGCAGTGGTAATGGTAGTGGTAGTGGTAGTGGTAGTGGTAGTAGTAGTAGTAGTAGTAGTAGTAGTAGTAGTAGTAGTAGTAGTAGTAGTAGTAGTAGTAGTAGTAGTAGTAGTAGTAGTAGTAGTAGTAGTAGTAGTAGTAGTAGTAGTAGTGTCAGTAGTAGTGGTAGTTGTAGTGGTAATGGTAGTGGTATTGTGGCGGTAGTACTGGTAGTGGTAGTGGTAGTAGTAGTAGTAGTAGTAGTAGTAGTAGTAGTAGTAGTAGTAGTAGTAGTAGTAGTAGTAGTAGTAGTAGTAGTAGTAGTAGTAGTAGTAGTAGTAGTAGTAGTATCAGTGTTGATGTTTGGAAAGTTTGAACCCTTGACTTACAAAAGTTTCACCGAAAAATTATCAACATCTTTGTTTTATTTTCTTGTAAATGTTTTCTGTACGTTCTAATTACACACTTCTAAAAAATATATTCATCAATTATTTTACGTCCTTTTTAAAAGTCTAAAAGTTAAATAAGAAAATGGTTACTTACATTGCTGGAAAAAAGTATCCACAAATGCTTGTTTCATCCAAATTAGCGAATATTTTGGTTTTATCACTATTTTCTGTATGTACATTTCATGTATTAGAACAGTTGCAGTAACAGGAACTAATATAATTCCGTATGATAATAATAATCATATTTTGAAAGAAAAATAAATTCAGAGAAATGAAGAGAAAAATTCAAGTGTATCAAACCATACAAAACTTCCTGGATTCATCTTGAAGTAGCTGAATTCTAATATTAGAACTAATTGGTGTAAAATTAGCTGATAGAAAAAAAACATCGGCATTGGTTTCACATATGGACTAAATAATGTTTTGAATGGTGTTTTTGAAGAGGGGGTATACGCAAATTGATTAATTTAAAGAAAAAAATATGGAAGTCCATAAATATGAAAGATGAGAGGGAAAGTTTTATTCTTTTTCTAATTTTCTTTTTTTCTTTTCCACTTGGTACTCTCAATAGTCTCTTTTTCGTTCATATGGTGCATTCATGGCATACAGACAACTTATACATTCTTTTGTCCTTTTTTTTTTTTTTTGTTTTGTTTGTTTGTTGTTTTTTGTTTGCTTCTTTTGTTTTCTGTTACACCGAACATTCTCATTAATTATCCCAATTTTTTTTTTTTTTTTGTCTCTCTTCCTACCAAATTTTTAGTGTCTCTCTTTAAATATTCTTTTTCGTAACGGAAAACTGGAAAAAAGTATCATTCGAAAGATGTGCGAGGTAATGAGAAAGACAACGATTTCTTCCCTCCCCCCCCCCTTCCTTTTTTTTTTGTATTAGATATTTGTGCTTCTTCTATCATATTTCTAATAATAATCTTCAATTTTTCGTTGAAATCTCTTTAGAATCTCAGATAAATCATTATGGATTTTTTTTCCGCACACTAGAATCTCCTCTAACCTAATCTCCCCTCCATGAGGAACGAAAACCCAGGCTTTCCCCACCTGATGTTAATGTTATGTTGTTATAAATTAATTATTGGGTTTTTATGAAAGCGTATTAAACAGCGTCGGTGACTTTAAAAGTCTGTGGAAGAGGAAGCAGCCTGATGCAGCCAGGCGAAACAGCAGTGCTATATTATGCAGAGTTAATGCTGGTACATGTATATTAAAACATGAACGCAAAGTTTGCATTCCTCGGTACTTTAAAGGGAACCGCCCATTCTTCTGGATCATTGACCCGCTCAAATAGACGGGTCAAAGGAATCGGAGAGAAAGCGAGAGAGAGAGAGAGAGAGAGAGAGAGAGAGAGAGAGAGAGAGAGAGAGAGAGAGAGAGAGAGAGTGTGAGGGAGGGTGGGGAGAGGGAGAGAGAGACAGAGATTCAGACAGACAGACGGACAGACAGAGATACACTCACAGAGACACAAAGAGGGAGGGAAGGAGAGGCAGAGGCGGAGACAGAGATAAACAGTGAGAGAGAGAGAGAGAGAGAGAGAGAGAGAGAGAGAGAGAGAGAGAGAGAGAGATAAAGAGAGAGTGGGGAGGAAGAAGAAGAGTAGAAGAAAAACAGATAGCAGTGGGAGATCACTAATAACAGGACAAGAGTAAATAAATGAAAAAGCAGAAGAGAGACGGAAAGAGAATTAGGTAGTAGAAGTGATTGAAGAACAAGGCACAGAATGGGTTAGACAGACAGATAGACAGACAGATAGGCAGAAAGAGAGAGAGGGAGGCAGAGACAGAGATACAGTGAGAGATCACAAAATACAGAAAAAGTAACAAAAGAAAAAAAGCAGAAGAGAAATGGAAAGAGAATTAGGGACAAAAACTGAGGGAAGAGCAAAGGACAAATCGGGTAGATAGATTGAAAGAGAGGAAGAAGAAGAAGAAGAAGAAGAAGAAGAAGAAGAAGAAGAAGAAGAAGAAGAAGAAGAAGAAGAAGAAGAAGAAGAAGAAGAAGAAGAAGATCTCAGTAGCGGACAGATAGACGGACAGATCCGCTGCTTGGCTCAGAAAAGTAAAAATTTAAGGCCGAACTAAAATAATTATTGACTAGGTTCATAGTTCAGGGTAGATCTAGGTACCATCCACGCCCAGGCTCTTAAACTACACAGCGTTTCTTTCACTCATATCGCAGGTGAATGGTCTCTTTTCAAGTTCTGTATATCCTTACCAGGCACAAATATAGCGACCTGAATTAAAACAAACGGTTCATAAATCCCAAGAGGGGGAACAGCAGATTTGGACAGGCTGTGGGTAAGGTGGGCGCTACTTGTCCTCAGGGTTTAAGCATTACAAGATTTTGATGTCCTTGACATTGTATCTTCGCGAGAGGTACCGCTGCAATGTGCGTGTGGGATTTTTGTTTTATTTTTCGTCGCAATATTTTGGGTCACACTGCCATGACAGTTTCCGGTTATCTCTTGCAAGGCAAAGCATTCGATTTATTCAACTGGCGGTAGGGGAAAGTGTGCTGTCGGTAACGAAATATATTGCGACACAGAAAAAAAAAAAACGAATAACGTTACTCATCTTTGGTTATAAATTTTAATTAAGCTTTCACATTTTTTTTTTTTTTTTTTTTGAAAAGGCAGATACGGATATTTTCATGATTTATGTTGGTTGATAAATTAATAAATTGAATGATTGATGAAGGTTTAGATGACGAGCTAGCCAACACGCTAACTATTCGAAAATATTTTGCACGATTTGGACGTTGCGCGATTAAATTGTTCATGTTGTTGCTGTTCAAACACGTGATCTTTTACATGATTTTTTTTTATAATTATTTTTTTACACATTGTGTGCAAAGTTCTTATAATTATTTGAGAGAGAGAGAGAGAGAGAGAGAGAGAGAGAGAGAGAGAGAGAGAGAGAGAGAGAGAGAGAGAGAGACAGACAGACAGACAGACAGACAGACAGACAGACAGACAGACAGACAGAAAGACAGAGACAGAGACAGAGACAGAAAGAGAGACAGAGACAGACAAACAGACAGACAGACAGACAGACGGTCAGACAGACAGACAGATACTTTTTCTTCATGTGGCTTTTAAAGGCTCCGATATTTTCAATATACTTGTGTCCTTCCGAGAAGCCTGGCCTTTTCTCTCGTCAACACATTCGTTGCTCTAAACTTTGTGACATGTTTCAACTCTAGACCTTCCTATTTTCCATCTGTATCTCACGGTTTCCTCCTTATCTGCAATGCCTGGAAAAATTCCAGACCAACTTTCTAGCATATATAGATTCATGGGTAGCCTAGGAAAAGTCTCAGGAGCTTGAAAAAAATACGAGTCCCTGCATCTTGAAATTACTCTAGATATACTGCAGCCAACAGCAGTTAATGGCTAGTGAATATGCAGCTTGAAATTATTTTATAGTTAATAGGTATTGATGGCTAGTAAATCTAAATCTTGAAATAACACTATCGTAAAAATAAATATATTGGCATTTAGTAATCCACATCTAAAAATTATTCCACGGTCAATCGGTATTGCCAGGTAGTAAGTCACCAGGTGAGGGCTGTATGATTTCTTACCTTCATTAGGGTCTATTTTGAGCAACTGTGCCGTACTTTTGGTTGCATTTTCATCTTGATCTCCACTATCTGGCTTTTTATGAAAATCGCTGTCTCCTGTACTTTACCTCGTTGTGCTCCGAAAGATAGAGATTTCGAGCATTGACCTTGGTTTACGCCGATTGTCAGCTTCGTCGGGTTTTATCTTCATCAGAATACACTATCGTTTTATCAGCTATTGTAAGGTTTACAGGTATTTAAGTTACTCCAAATTTCGATAGCACTGCTCTCAGTATCCCTGCACCTAACTGCATGATGTCCAAATGCTTTAGATGGGGCAGCTTGTTTCTTTTTAATATTTCGATAGTTTCGTCCTCATATTCGAATTTCATCTAAACTTTTAGAACTCCAGTTTGATATTGCCCGCGGGAGCTTTGGGCAAGAAAAAGACGAGTTTGAATTTGGAAAAAAGAGGATTTTGAGGGAACTTATTACGGTTTATTTGAAATCCATGAAATGGGAATGTTATGATTAAGAGTTATGCAGAGGTCTATATTGCTTCCACATGAATAAACAGCGTTTGCATTAAGGGTTGGAACCTGTTGAAAAGCGGTGATGCTACTGAGTATTCTCAGAGCTCCGATATTTCAAGGTTATATAATTTGGTCAAACGAAAAAAAAAAACACCAAGATATAAATAGTAGTCAATACTTCGAACATGTTCTAGATGCTTCTTCTGATAATTAGATAGAACACAACTCTGTGTACAGTCACACAGTGGATCTGGCCCACATAGATCTAGATGGGTCAGATGGGGTAGACTTATAAAAACACGACATCAAAAAGACATATATTCGATTGTTTCCTACACTTTTCTCACATTAAAAATATGTATATGGCTTAAAATAATAATCCAAGGGTTATTTCCCCTCACGGAATATGCTGTCCCACTTTCACTATGACTTTAATGACATAATGATCAGTTTTGGTTCATTCTGATTTCTTAACTGATAGAGTACGTTGAAAGAACTTCTGACTGAGTACGTTATACCAAAGCCGTCCAAGTATTTGCCTCTAGTATCCAGTGATTTCTTTCAGATCTAGGACGCAATGCTGCTGATTAAGCTGGTATCGTATCAGTCTATCAGATATGTGTACCAGCATCGTACTAAAGTTTGTTTCTCTCTCTCTCAATTCTTTACACGATTTTTGTATACTTCTTCAGGCTGGGAAATAGGGTTTTTATTTTGGCTTTTAAACACACAAATCCAATCAAATATTCTATAGACGTGATGGCATTACAAAGATGAAAGTTTACTATTATTGTTTGGTGTAGAAGTGATTGATTTTCCCCCCGAAATTAATACAGTTTTCCAGTCAATCTATTTGGAGATTAATATTCTCGAACTCCAATCATGCCTTTATACTTTTCTTCAAATCCTTTTTTCCCCTTAGATTCTCCTTGAACTTCAGCGTCATGGACAGTCAGCCATCTTTTGTTCAACTAAAGAAGCAATCAATCGGTTCATACGGGAATCCTGGCCCTAACGTTATAACCGCTCCATCTAGACTGGTCTAAGACTCCCATCGTTATAACCGCTCCATCTAGACTGCTCTAAGACTCCTCACGTTATAACCGCTCCATCTAGACTGCTCTAAGACTCCTGACGTTATAACCGCTCCATCTAGACTGCTCTAAGACTCCTGACGTTATAACCGCTCCATCTAGACTGCTCTAAGACTCCTGACGTTATAACCGCTCCATCTAGACTGGTCTAAGACTCCTGACGTTATAACCGCTCCATCTAGACTGGTCTAAGACTCCTGACGTTATAACCGCTCCATCTAGACTGGTCTAAGACTCCTGACGTTATAACCGCTCCATCTAGACTGCTCTAAGACTCCTGACGTTATAACCGCTCCATCTAGACTGGTCTAAGACTCCTGACGTTATAACCGCTCCATCTAGACTGGTCTAAGACTCCTGACGTTATAACCGCTCCATCTAGACTGCTCTAAGACTCCTGACGTTATAACCGCTCCATCTAGACTGCTCTAAGACTCCTGACGTTATAACCGCTCCATCTAGACTGGTCTAAGACTCCTGACGTTATAACCGCTCCATCTAGACTGGTCTAAGACTCCTGACGTTATAACCGCTCCATCTAGACTGCTCTAAGACTCCTGACGTTATAACCGCTCCATCTAGACTGGTCTAAGACTCCTGACGTTATAACCGCTCCATCTAGACTGCTCTAAGACTCCCATCGTTATAACCGCTCCATCTAGACTGCTCTAAGACTCCTGACGTTATAACCGCTCCATCTAGACTGGTCTAAGACTCCTGACGTTATAACCGCTCCATCTAGACTGCTCTAAGACTCCTGACGTTATAACCGCTCCATCTAGACTGGTCTAAGACTCCTGACGTTATAACCGCTCCATCTAGACTGCTCTAAGACTCCTGACGTTATAACCGCTCCATCTAGACTGGTCTAAGACTCCTGACGTTATAACCGCTCCATCTAGACTGGTCTAAGACTCCTGACGTTATAACCGCTCCATCTAGACTGGTCTAAGACTCCTGACGTTATAACCGCTCCATCTAGACTGGTCTAAGACTCCTGACGTTATAACCGCTCCATCTAGACTGGTCTAAGACTCCTGACGTTATAACCGCTCCATCTAGACTGGTCTAAGACTCCTGACGTTATAACCGCTCCATCTAGACTGCTCTAAGACTCCTGACGTTATAACCGCTCCATCTAGACTGCTCTAAGACTCCTGACGTTATAACCGCTCCATCTAGACTGGTCTAAGACTCCTGACGTTATAACCGCTCCATCTAGACTGCTCTAAGACTCCTGACGTTATAACCGCTCCATCTAGACTGGTCTAAGACTCCTGACGTTATAACCGCTCCATCTAGACTGGTCTAAGACTCCTGACGTTATAACCGCTCCATCTAGACTGGTCTAAGACTCCTGACGTTATAACCGCTCCATCTAGACTGGTCTAAGACTCCTGACGTTATAACCGCTCCATCTAGACTGGTCTAAGACTCCTGACGTTATAACCGCTCCATCTAGACTGGTCTAAGACTCCTGACGTTATAACCGCTCCATCTAGACTGGTCTAAGACTCCTGACGTTATAACCGCTCCATCTAGACTGGTCTAAGACTCCTGACGTTATAACCGCTCCATCTAGACTGGTCTAAGACTCCTGACGTTATAACCGCTCCATCTAGACTGGTCTAAGACTCCTGACGTTATAACCGCTCCATCTAGACTGGTCTAAGACTCCTGACGTTATAACCGCTCCATCTAGACTGGTCTAAGACTCCTGACGTTATAACCGCTCCATCTAGACTGGTCTAAGACTCCTGACGTTATAACCGCTCCATCTAGACTGGTCTAAGACTCCTGACGTTATAACCGCTCCATCTAGACTGCTCTAAGACTCCTGACGTTATAACCGCTCCATCTAGACTGCTCTAAGACTCCTGACGTTATAACCGCTCCATCTAGACTGGTCTAAGACTCCTGACGTTATAACCGCTCCATCTAGACTGGTCTAAGACTCCTGACGTTATAACCGCTCCATCTAGACTGCTCTAAGACTCCTGACGTTATAACCGCTCCATCTAGACTGCTCTAAGACTCCTGACGTTATAACCGCTCCATCTAGACTGCTCTAAGACTCCTGACGTTATAACCGCTCCATCTAGACTGCTCTAAGACTCCTGACGTTATAACCGCTCCATCTAGACTGGTCTAAGACTCCTGACGTTATAACCGCTCCATCTAGACTGGTCTAAGACTCCTGACGTTATAACCGCTCCATCTAGACTGGTCTAAGACTCCTGACGTTATAACCGCTCCATCTAGACTGGTCTAAGACTCCTGACGTTATAACCGCTCCATCTAGACTGGTCTAAGACTCCTGACGTTATAACCGCTCCATCTAGACTGGTCTAAGACTCCTGACGTTATAACCGCTCCATCTAGACTGGTCTAAGACTCCTGACGTTATAACCGCTCCATCTAGACTGGTCTAAGACTCCTGACGTTATAACCGCTCCATCTAGACTGGTCTAAGACTCCTGACGTTATAACCGCTCCATCTAGACTGGTCTAAGACTCCTGACGTTATAACCGCTCCATCTAGACTGGTCTAAGACTCCTGACGTTATAACCGCTCCATCTAGACTGGTCTAAGACTCCTGACGTTATAACCGCTCCATCTAGACTGGTCTAAGACTCCTGACGTTATAACCGCTCCATCTAGACTGGTCTAAGACTCCTGACGTTATAACCGCTCCATCTAGACTGGTCTAAGACTCCTGACGTTATAACCGCTCCATCTAGACTGGTCTAAGACTCCTGACGTTATAACCGCTCCATCTAGACTGGTCTAAGACTCCTGACGTTATAACCGCTCCATCTAGACTGGTCTAAGACTCCTGACGTTATAACCGCTCCATCTAGACTGGTCTAAGACTCCTGACGTTATAACCGCTCCATCTAGACTGGTCTAAGACTCCTGACGTTATAACCGCTCCATCTAGACTGGTCTAAGACTCCTGACGTTATAACCGCTCCATCTAGACTGGTCTAAGACTCCTGACGTTATAACCGCTCCATCTAGACTGGTCTAAGACTCCTGACGTTATAACCGCTCCATCTAGACTGGTCTAAGACTCCTGACGTTATAACCGCTCCATCTAGACTGGTCTAAGACTCCTGACGTTATAACCGCTCCATCTAGACTGGTCTAAGACTCCCATCGTTATAACCGCTCCATCTAGACTGGTCTAAGACTCCTGACGTTATAACCGCTCCATCTAGACTGGTCTAAGACTCCTGACGTTATAACCGCTCCATCTAGACTGGTCTAAGACTCCTGACGTTATAACCGCTCCATCTAGACTGGTCTAAGACTCCTGACGTTATAACCGCTCCATCTAGACTGCTCTAAGACTCCTGACGTTATAACCGCTCCATCTAGACTGGTCTAAGACTCCTGACGTTATAACCGCTCCATCTAGACTGCTCTAAGACTCCTGACGTTATAACCGCTCCATCTAGACTGGTCTAAGACTCCTGACGTTATAACCGCTCCATCTAGACTGCTCTAAGACTCCTGACGTTATAACCGCTCCATCTAGACTGGTCTAAGACTCCTGACGTTATAACCGCTCCATCTAGACTGCTCTAAGACTCCTGACGTTATAACCGCTCCATCTAGACTGCTCTAAGACTCCTGACGTTATAACCGCTCCATCTAGACTGGTCTAAGACTCCTGACGTTATAACCGCTCCATCTAGACTGGTCTAAGACTCCTGACGTTATAACCGCTCCATCTAGACTGCTCTAAGACTCCTGACGTTATAACCGCTCCATCTAGACTGGTCTAAGACTCCTGACGTTATAACCGCTCCATCTAGACTGGTCTAAGACTCCTGACGTTATAACCGCTCCATCTAGACTGGTCTAAGACTCCTGACGTTATAACCGCTCCATCTAGACTGGTCTAAGACTCCTGACGTTATAACCGCTCCATCTAGACTGGTCTAAGACTCCTGACGTTATAACCGCTCCATCTAGACTGGTCTAAGACTCCTGACGTTATAACCGCTCCATCTAGACTGGTCTAAGACTCCTGACGTTATAACCGCTCCATCTAGACTGGTCTAAGACTCCTGACGTTATAACCGCTCCATCTAGACTGGTCTAAGACTCCTGACGTTATAACCGCTCCATCTAGACTGGTCTAAGACTCCTGACGTTATAACCGCTCCATCTAGACTGGTCTAAGACTCCTGACGTTATAACCGCTCCATCTAGACTGCTCTAAGACTCCTGACGTTATAACCGCTCCATCTAGACTGGTCTAAGACTCCTGACGTTATAACCGCTCCATCTAGACTGGTCTAAGACTCCTGACGTTATAACCGCTCCATCTAGACTGGTCTAAGACTCCTGACGTTATAACCGCTCCATCTAGACTGGTCTAAGACTCCTGACGTTATAACCGCTCCATCTAGACTGGTCTAAGACTCCTGACGTTATAACCGCTCCATCTAGACTGCTCTAAGACTCCTGACGTTATAACCGCTCCATCTAGACTGGTCTAAGACTCCTGACGTTATAACCGCTCCATCTAGACTGGTCTAAGACTCCTGACGTTATAACCGCTCCATCTAGACTGCTCTAAGACTCCCATCGTTATAACCGCTCCATCTAGACTGCTCTAAGACTCCTGACGTTATAACCGCTCCATCTAGACTGGTCTAAGACTCCTGACGTTATAACCGCTCCATCTAGACTGCTCTAAGACTCCTGACGTTATAACCGCTCCATCTAGACTGGTCTAAGACTCCCATCGTTATAACCGCTCCATCTAGACTGCTCTAAGACTCCTGACGTTATAACCGCTCCATCTAGACTGGTCTAAGACTCCTGACGTTATAACCGCTCCATCTAGACTGGTCTAAGACTCCTGACGTTATAACCGCTCCATCTAGACTGGTCTAAGACTCCTGACGTTATAACCGCTCCATCTAGACTGCTCTAAGACTCCTGACGTTATAACCGCTCCATCTAGACTGGTCTAAGACTCCTGACGTTATAACCGCTCCATCTAGACTGGTCTAAGACTCCTGACGTTATAACCGCTCCATCTAGACTGCTCTAAGACTCCTGACGTTATAACCGCTCCATCTAGACTGGTCTAAGACTCCTGACGTTATAACCGCTCCATCTAGACTGGTCTAAGACTCCTGACGTTATAACCGCTCCATCTAGACTGCTCTAAGACTCCCATGACGTTATAACCGCTCCATCTAGACTGGTCTAAGACTCCTGACGTTATAACCGCTCCATCTAGACTGGTCTAAGACTCCTGACGTTATAACCGCTCCATCTAGACTGGTCTAAGACTCCTGACGTTATAACCGCTCCATCTAGACTGGTCTAAGACTCCTGACGTTATAACCGCTCCATCTAGACTGGTCTAAGACTCCTGACGTTATAACCGCTCCATCTAGACTGGTCTAAGACTCCTGACGTTATAACCGCTCCATCTAGACTGGTCTAAGACTCCTGACGTTATAACCGCTCCATCTAGACTGGTCTAAGACTCCTGACGTTATAACCGCTCCATCTAGACTGGTCTAAGACTCCCATCGTTATAACCGCTCCATCTAGACTGCTCTAAGACTCCTGACGTTATAACCGCTCCATCTAGACTGCTCTAAGACTCCTGACGTTATAACCGCTCCATCTAGACTGCTCTAAGACTCCTGACGTTATAACCGCTCCATCTAGACTGCTCTAAGACTCCTGACGTTATAACCGCTCCATCTAGACTGCTCTAAGACTCCTGACGTTATAACCGCTCCATCTAGACTGCTCTAAGACTCCTGACGTTATAACCGCTCCATCTAGACTGGTCTAAGACTCCTGACGTTATAACCGCTCCATCTAGACTGGTCTAAGACTCCTGACGTTATAACCGCTCCATCTAGACTGCTCTAAGACTCCTGACGTTATAACCGCTCCATCTAGACTGCTCTAAGACTCCTCACGTTATAACCGCTCCATCTAGACTGGTCTAAGACTCCTGACGTTATAACCGCTCCATCTAGACTGCTCTAAGACTCCTGACGTTATAACCGCTCCATCTAGACTGGTCTAAGACTCCTGACGTTATAACCGCTCCATCTAGACTGGTCTAAGACTCCTGACGTTATAACCGCTCCATCTAGACTGGTCTAAGACTCCTCACGTTATAACCGCTCCATCTAGACTGGTCTAAGACTCCTGACGTTATAACCGCTCCATCTAGACTGGTCTAAGACTCCTGACGTTATAACCGCTCCATCTAGACTGGTCTAAGACTCCTGACGTTATAACCGCTCCATCTAGACTGGTCTAAGACTCCTGACGTTATAACCGCTCCATCTAGACTGGTCTAAGACTCCTGACGTTATAACCGCTCCATCTAGACTGGTCTAAGACTCCTGACGTTATAACCGCTCCATCTAGACTGGTCTAAGACTCCTGACGTTATAACCGCTCCATCTAGACTGGTCTAAGACTCCTGACGTTATAACCGCTCCATCTAGACTGGTCTAAGACTCCTGACGTTATAACCGCTCCATCTAGACTGGTCTAAGACTCCTGACGTTATAACCGCTCCATCTAGACTGGTCTAAGACTCCTGACGTTATAACCGCTCCATCTAGACTGGTCTAAGACTCCTGACGTTATAACCGCTCCATCTAGACTGGTCTAAGACTCCTGACGTTATAACCGCTCCATCTAGACTGGTCTAAGACTCCTGACGTTATAACCGCTCCATCTAGACTGGTCTAAGACTCCTGACGTTATAACCGCTCCATCTAGACTGGTCTAAGACTCCTGACGTTATAACCGCTCCATCTAGACTGGTCTAAGACTCCTGACGTTATAACCGCTCCATCTAGACTGGTCTAAGACTCCTGACGTTATAACCGCTCCATCTAGACTGGTCTAAGACTCCTGACGTTATAACCGCTCCATCTAGACTGCTCTAAGACTCCTGACGTTATAACCGCTCCATCTAGACTGGTCTAAGACTCCTGACGTTATAACCGCTCCATCTAGACTGGTCTAAGACTCCTGACGTTATAACCGCTCCATCTAGACTGGTCTAAGACTCCTGACGTTATAACCGCTCCATCTAGACTGCTCTAAGACTCCTGACGTTATAACCGCTCCATCTAGACTGGTCTAAGACTCCTGACGTTATAACCGCTCCATCTAGACTGGTCTAAGACTCCTGACGTTATAACCGCTCCATCTAGACTGGTCTAAGACTCCTGACGTTATAACCGCTCCATCTAGACTGGTCTAAGACTCCTGACGTTATAACCGCTCCATCTAGACTGCTCTAAGACTCCTGACGTTATAACCGCTCCATCTAGACTGCTCTAAGACTCCTGACGTTATAACCGCTCCATCTAGACTGGTCTAAGACTCCTGACGTTATAACCGCTCCATCTAGACTGGTCTAAGACTCCTGACGTTATAACCGCTCCATCTAGACTGCTCTAAGACTCCTGACGTTATAACCGCTCCATCTAGACTGGTCTAAGACTCCTGACGTTATAACCGCTCCATCTAGACTGGTCTAAGACTCCTGACGTTATAACCGCTCCATCTAGACTGGTCTAAGACTCCTGACGTTATAACCGCTCCATCTAGACTGCTCTAAGACTCCTGACGTTATAACCGCTCCATCTAGACTGGTCTAAGACTCCTGACGTTATAACCGCTCCATCTAGACTGGTCTAAGACTCCTGACGTTATAACCGCTCCATCTAGACTAGTCTAAGACTCCTGACGTTATAACCGCTCCATCTAGACTGGTCTAAGACTCCTGACGTTATAACCGCTCCATCTAGACTGGTCTAAGACTCCTGACGTTATAACCGCTCCATCTAGACTGGTCTAAGACTCCTGACGTTATAACCGCTCCATCTAGACTGGTCTAAGACTCCTGACGTTATAACCGCTCCATCTAGACTGGTCTAAGACTCCCATCGTTATAACCGCTCCATCTAGACTGGTCTAAGACTCCTGACGTTATAACCGCTCCATCTAGACTGGTCTAAGACTCCTGACGTTATAACCGCTCCATCTAGACTGGTCTAAGACTCCTGACGTTATAACCGCTCCATCTAGACTGGTCTAAGACTCCTGACGTTATAACCGCTCCATCTAGACTGGTCTAAGACTCCTGACGTTATAACCGCTCCATCTAGACTGCTCTAAGACTCCTGACGTTATAACCGCTCCATCTAGACTGGTCTAAGACTCCCATCGTTATAACCGCTCCATCTAGACTGGTCTAAGACTCCTGACGTTATAACCGCTCCATCTAGACTGGTCTAAGACTCCTGACGTTATAACCGCTCCATCTAGACTGGTCTAAGACTCCTGACGTTATAACCGCTCCATATAAGACTCGACGTTATAACCGCTCCATCTAGACTGGTCTAAGACTCCTGACGTTATAACCGCTCCATCTAGACTGGTCTAAGACTCCTGACGTTATAACCGCTCCATCTAGACTGGTCTAAGACTCCTGACGTTATAACCGCTCCATCTAGACTGGTCTAAGACTCCTGACGTTATAACCGCTCCATCTAGACTGCTCTAAGACTCCTGACGTTATAACCGCTCCATCTAGACTGCTCTAAGACTCCTGACGTTATAACCGCTCCATCTAGACTGCTCTAAGACTCCTGACGTTATAACCGCTCCATCTAGACTGGTCTAAGACTCCCATCGTTATAACCGCTCCATCTAGACTGCTCTAAGACTCCTGACGTTATAACCGCTCCATCTAGACTGGTCTAAGACTCCCATCGTTATAACCGCTCCATCTAGACTGCTCTAAGACTCCTGACGTTATAACCGCTCCATCTAGACTGCTCTAAGACTCCTGACGTTATAACCGCTCCATCTAGACTGCTCTAAGACTCCTGACGTTATAACCGCTCCATCTAGACTGCTCTAAGACTCCTGACGTTATAACCGCTCCATCTAGACTGGTCTAAGACTCCTGACGTTATAACCGCTCCATCTAGACTGCTCTAAGACTCCTGACGTTATAACCGCTCCATCTAGACTGGTCTAAGACTCCTGACGTTATAACCGCTCCATCTAGACTGCTCTAAGACTCCTGACGTTATAACCGCTCCATCTAGACTGCTCTAAGACTCCTGACGTTATAACCGCTCCATCTAGACTGGTCTAAGACTCCTGACGTTATAACCGCTCCATCTAGACTGGTCTAAGACTCCTGACGTTATAACCGCTCCATCTAGACTGCTCTAAGACTCCTGACGTTATAACCGCTCCATCTAGACTGGTCTAAGACTCCTGACGTTATAACCGCTCCATCTAGACTG
>JAWDGP010005061.1:52500-161782 GCA_033675545.1 Elysia crispata | reverse complement strand
TATTCACATTTTCCCTCTTCCCTAACCGCAAAAAACAATACCTCTTACTTTTCCGCCCTTTTTATCACCGGAAATGGGAAAACCGCACGGAAAAACGTCCCCTAAATAATTTTTATTCCGTTTTTTTTGTTTCAAATTTTTCTACCCTACGCTCCTCGTGCTCGAAAGAAATTACCACTCACCTTTTTTTCAGAACATCCGACTTAATGTGCCCAAAAATCCCGCTAGGCTCGCAGAAGTTTCTTTTTGTACAATTTTTTTTTTTTTTTTACAAATTTGCTTCACATTTTCTCACTCCCCATACCGCAAAGAAAAATACCACTTCCTTTTTCCCTTTTTCTCACCGGAAATCGCAAAAACCGCACGTGAAAAGGTCCCCTACAAAATTTTTTTTGGACTTTTTTGCACGCGACCGCTCCTCGTGCTCGAAAAAAATGTACCACTTACCTTTTTTTACGAAATTGCGACTTAGAGTGCCCAAAAATCCCGCTAAGCGGGCGCAAGTTTCATTTTCTTTTTTAAATTACTATTTTTACGCCGTGATCATGCAAACACACACACACCCCCACACACTCCTTTTTTCCTGCCAAAAATACCTAAAAAACGCGCTTAACACCTTTTTCCATAATTTACTTTTTTGGTTCTCTACTCCTTCTTCTTACCCCCAAAACACTTCTTAATCGTCTTTTCCGGACAAATATCCCCTAAAAATTTTTTTTCTTTTTTGGGGGGACTTTTTGTACACCCTACCGCTCCTCGTGGTCGATAAAAATTATCACTTACCTATTTTTGCGAAATTCCGACTTAAAGTGCACAAAAGTCCCGCTAGGCGTGCCCAAGTTCCTTTTTATACTAATTACCTTTTTTCATCCGTTAACAAACGAACACACAAACCCACACACAAATCCCACCGAAAATGCCTGAAAAATGTGCTTAACACCTTTTTCTTTAAAATAGTTTTGTTGGTCTCTATTTCTTTCCCTTACCCCTGAATCACTTCCCAAACATTTTTTCCGGCAAATTTACGACCAAAAATGGTGAATAAGCTCCCTGAATCAAAAACGCGCTTAACACCTTTTTCTTTAAATTACCTCTTTTCTCTCTCTACTCTTTTTTTTTTTTACCCAAGAAAGACTTCCAAATCCTCTTTTCCGGCAAATTTACGACCAAAAATGGTGCTCATTAAAGAGGAAACATTTTTTTTTTCTTTAAATTTTTTTCACACTTTCCCTCTCCTTTGACCGAGAAAAACAAAACCACTTACTCTTTCCAGCCTTTTTATCACCGGAAATGGGAAAACCGCACGGAAAAACGTCACTTAAAATTTTTTTTCCACTCTTTTTCACCCTACTGCTCCCTTTAATCGAAAAAATTACCACACCTTTTTTTCCGAAATTCCGACTTTAAGTACCAAAAAATGCGCTAAGCGCGCGCAAGTTTACTTTTTTCAACCAATAATTCCTAAAAAAACGCGTTTAAAATCTTTTTCTTTAAATAACCTTTTTTCCTGTCTTCTTCCTTCTCCTTACCCCCGAAACACTTCCGATATATCTTTACCACCAGAAATGGTGAAAAAGCTGCCGGAAGGGAAAAAAAAATAATTTAGTTTTCTTATTTTTTTTTTTACATTTTCCCTATCATCTGACCGCAAAAAACAATACCACCTTCTTTATATCAACGGAAGTGGGAAAACCGCACGGAAAAACAACCCCCTCAAATTTTGTTTTTTGTTTGTTTTTTTTTTTTTTTTTTACTTTTTTTCACCCTACCGCTCCTCGTGCTCGAAAATAATTACCAAACCTTTTTAGCGAAATTCTGACTTCAAGTGCCACAAAATTCCAGCTAAGTGTGCGGAAGTTTCGTTTTTGGAAAATTACGTTTTTCCATCCGTGATCATGCGAACACACACACACTCGGTTTTTCCGACCGAAAATGCTTTAAATTACATTTTTTTTTGCTCTTTACTTCTTTTATTTACACCCCAATCACTTCCCAATCATCTTTTTCTGCAAATTTACGACCAAAAATGGTAAAGAAAAAGCTTCCTAAAGGATAAGAAATAATTTTTTTTCACAATTTCCCTTTGTCTCTGAGCGCAAAAAAAACTATCAGTTCGTTTTTTTCCCGCCCTTCTTTTCATCGGTAATAGTGAAAAAACCGCATGGAAATTTGCCCCTTTATTAAATTTTTTTTCTTTTTTTTTTAACTTTTTTTGCCGCCCAGCGTCTTCTCATTCTCTGAAAAAAAATGCCATTTAATTTGGTCTTTTTCATCAGAAAGTCACACTCTTCAAAAACGTCATCATCGTGTTATATTTTGAAAAAAAGACTCTTTGAGCCTGCTCGAAGTTGAGCCTCTTGAATTTGCTTAAGATATGGTATCTTTACAGTTTTTCCTCCACTGGCACGTTTGTCCCACTTGACGAAATCATGATACTGCATTTCTACAGTTTTTGGAGCACCACCATATGTCTGAACAACCGTCACAAAATCGTGAAAGTTGTAGACATTCTTCCTCCGGCGCATATTGTTTTCCATCAGTCCGTGAAATGAACCAGCAGACAGGAAAGTTCGACCCGTTTCGAGGTACTTAAATGTCACTGTTTTTGGTGGGACACCTGCATTGCTATTGATCTACCTGGTAATTGACGTGAATAAAGTCCAGTTTTTATTTTGAGCTGAGCAATTATGCACCAGATCACAATGTTTTTGGCGTCCTCAGCCATCATTGAAATTGCCTTGATGAAGGCCTATGTAACGTCAGCAGCAGAGTGACCAGATATACCCTCGTGCCTCAAAATGGAAGTCACTTCTTTGGCGTGCTGATCACCTTAAGGCGCGAATGTTTCGTGACATGCCAGAGGCCGGTTGACCAAGACACAAGATTTGACACCGGGCATTGATGGTAGCATAATCACCTTTTGCATGTCAGCCGCCACGTAAATCGTTGTCCACTCATCGGGATCTTCCTCTGGGTCTTTCTTATAGTGGATACGACCACTAACGTAATTTCGTTTGTGCTCCAACTCAATTTTGCAGGAGTCACAGTCAAGATTTTCTTGTGGCTGAGAATGCTCGTGAAGTTTAAAGGCCATGCACTGCTCGCATTCTTCAACTCCAAGCTTTGCAAAAGAAATGGCCTTTGCTACAACCCGCTTCCGATACGAATCATATCCAACTTGCAGGTTCGGATGATTTTCGAGAAATAGACTGTGTATGTTACGCACTGTGACATCTGGGGGAAGATAACGTTTTAGAGGTGCGTGGCTTCGTCGGTAGTGACTGCAAGTAGGATGAAATAACTCAATGTTCGTTGATGGTTTCCAAAACATCGTCACGATAAGCATGGGCTGGTTTATGTTTGCCTCTTTGGTCAGGGCGCAGAAAGATATTTTCGGCAGGAGATGATGTTTCAAGACATTTAATCACTGAATTCGAAGAGTATCCAAGTGTTCTCAGAAAGAAAGCAGCACAAACTTTGATACGGTGCCCATTCTTGTTGGTAAAAAAAAATATTCTTTTCGTTTTCTGTTTGGGGCTGGTGTCTTCGATGAAATTATAGAACTGTTGTTGAAAATCCAACCCTTGCGATCATTGTAAGAATTGTCCCAGTACTCATTGTGGAGATTTTCTTGACAATTCTGGTCAATATTTTCATAGCATCGATCTTTGTATGTACATGCACTCAGTATTGGATGCTTGGCCTTTTGTTTTCGATTGTCATTGGTAGCGGCTGATTGTGTTGCTGCGCTTGCTGAGGGTGGCAGAAGAGGATAGTTCTCAGGATCTTCTACAATTTTCTCTTGCGATGGCACTGGTGATTGAGGTGGCAGCGGGGGAAGAGGATTGATGTCAGGATCCTCTCGTGCTAGATCTGAAGCTGAAGATGATAAGACACGCGATGGAGTTTCCAGTAATGGTGAAAGGCGAGTGGGAACGAATTCAGCTAATTCCTGAAGAACTGACAAGTCTAATCCGGTGACATAAGATGATGGCGCTGAACTTGATTTCTCGTTGGCTAAACATTGAGAATCATTGGTCCCTGGAGACATTCTTTTTGTGGAGGGAGTGCGCACAGGCATGAGTTCTGCAAACTTCTTCTCATGTTCTTCTGATTCCGAGCTGGATGAATCAGAGGCAAATGGGTTGTCTATACTTTCATCCGATGAATCATCAGGTGAAGTAGTCTGGGTCAAAATCTGAGAAAAGTCCAACCGGCGGCGAACTGATACTACAGGTTTCGGAACTTGCTGGCTGGACGGACCTGGAACATTATCCAGGCCAGTAAATGCAGGCTGCTCAAAACGGGTTTTTTCTTCTTGTCTCTCTTTCTGAAGGTTTTGGAGTCGGCGGCGTTTCACCAATGGAGGTTCATCATTGTCAGAATCTTCACTGTTGCTTGAGTGAGCAGGGGGTATTATGACCTTTCTGGATTAGACATAAATGCAGTAATAATTGTTGTTGACATAAATGAGTCCATTCTTAATCCATGAAAATCTATTGTGATATGGTCATTTTTACACCTGTCTATGTTTGCAAAACAGCTCAAACATAGTTAAGAACACCTACATAATGATGTCACCTGAAGTTAAACCTTCAAAAAAATGTAACGAATCAAAAAATTATACTTTCGTTGAAGCAAAAAGGACATGAAATATAAAATGGGGTATAATTCTTCTTCTTCTTCTTCTTCTTCTTCTTCTTCTTCTTCTTCTTCTTCTTCTTCTTCTTCTTCTTCTTCTTCTTCTTCTTCTTCTTCTTCTTCTTCTTCTTCTTCTTCTTCTTCTTCTTCCTCTTCCTTTTCCTCTTCCTCTTCCTCTTCTTCTTCTTCTTCTTCTTCTTCTTCTTCTTCTTCTTCTTCTTCTTCTTCTTCTTCTTCTTCTTCTTCTTCTTCTTCTTCTTCTTCTTCTTCTTCTTCTTCTTCTTCTTCTTCTTCTTCTTCTTCTTCTTCTTCTTCTTCTTCTTCTTCTTCTTCTTCTTCTTCTTTTTCTTCTTCTTCTTCTTCTTCTTCTTCTTCTTCTTCTTCTTCTTCTTCTTCTTCTTCTTCTTCTTCTTCTTCTTCTTCTTCTTCTTCTTCTTCTTCTTCTTCTTCTTCCTCTTCCTCTTCCTCTTCCTCTTCCTCTTCCTCTTCTTCTTCTTCTTCTTCTTCTTCTTCTTCTTCTTCTTCTTCTTCTTCTTCTTCTTCTTCTTCTTCTTCTTCCTCTTCCTCTTCCTCTTCCTCTTCCTCTTCCTCTTCCTCTTCCTCTTCCTCTTCCTCTTCTTCTTCTTCTTCTTCTTCTTCTTCTTCTTCTTCTTCTTCTTCTTCTTCTTCTTATTATTATTATTATTATTATTATTATTATTATTATTATTATTATTATTATTATTATTATTATTATTATTATTATTATTATTATTATTATGAACTGCCATAACGGTACTGTGAGGCTTCCCTTTGTTTCAAGTTAAGAGCCTGCATAACTTTTAAAGAATGTAGTCGGTACGAGTTCACACTCTAAATATGATAAGTTGTAAAGTATCTTCCAATTAAATAAATATCCACTTACCTATCTATCAGGTCTTTGAACAGATCTTGGAATTTTTTTTCAGGATTCATAGCGAAGCAATCGTTGAATATCTAGAACCGCTTCACTGCTGTTTTATACTAAAATGATTTTGGATTCTTCAGTGATGTTGCATTTAATAGAAAAGACAGAGTGTGCTTTTTGCTGGATTTAAATAGGCCTTTTTTATTGAGAGGATATCAGAGGTAAAAGGCGAATGTCGAGGATTGGCTTGTGATTGATCTGATAAGACAGTGACCGAACACAATTCATGCGATAAATGAAATGGCGGTTCATGAGCCGGAGTAAACCTCATTTTCTTGAAAAAACATGATCATCAGGCGTTTTGTGAAAGCACAGGCGCACCCCATTTCCTGTAACCGCAAAGACTTACACCTTTAGCTTTAGATTAAAGGCGTTCTGTCAAAGTGAAGGTGTTTTGTGAAAGTACTGAGGCATGCCTTTAATCTAAGGGCATTTTTTTACGTTAAAAAAGTAAAATTTATTCAAAGAATTTTTCAGGCCTTAGATTTTGCTATAAGTTGGAGAAAGAAAATACCTATTGATTTAAAGAATAAAAATTTTCGCGCCAAAAGTGTTAAAGGCGTTTTGTCGAAGTACGGCAGTGCAGCCATGGGTTTCAATGCTATTTTTACTGAAAAAAAATCGTTGATTATGTCTTACGGGTGTTTTAAAAAGATTTTCCCGTCAAATACACCTAAGCGTTTGAATCTACCAAAATCTAATACATGTCTAAGAAACTAGCTCTTTTCTTTTTTAAACCATGGCGAGGAATTCAGTTGGGTTGAAAAATAATCTTAAAGCCCCCCAAAATAAGTGGGTGGGGGGTTGAGTGTAGTCTTATTATCCCCAAAGTGCTTTTTCGTGTCAAAAACCGTGACGAAAGTTATGCGGAAAAAAAAACAAAGCGGACAAAATATGAACAACCTCATTTTTTAAATTCTCAATTCTCTGGATATTTCCTAATTTTAAGATTTCAAAGATATGAAAAAGAGAAAAGTTGTTTTGAATGTCCGTTCGCCTTGTCGGATATTACTTTCGAAAAAAGTCTCGCGAGACACGATGACCTTTCGCATTTTTCGCGTCAAACGAAGAACGGCTCTTGAGATTTATTTCAACCGGTAGATCTACCCTGCATAACATCGCATCCAAAGTTTCTCAAATCTATCTTCACAGGTGAGTTCTGTTTAACGATAGTTTTTTTTTTTCGCTATGACTTCTTTTCTCTTTTCATAACATTAACTTGTTTTTGAATAACTTACTAAAGAGCCAAAGAATTGACTACACTGTCATGGCGTCTCAATTGTCATTTTTGTGTAAGTTACTTTGAAAATGTAGATCTATATATTTCATCTCAAGAAAAAGTTCTGCATAGTCGTATTCTTTTAAACTTGGAAAGCATTAATATAAATTTTCGGTTTTTCTTATTGTTGTGACAAATATTAGGATCTTTTGTAACAACACGATTTGACAAAATTGATTACATGTCAAAACCATATTTTTCGGAAAAGTTGTGAAAAGGTTTAGATTTAAAGAAAAGTCATGGCTTTAAGAAGTGTAGACAATAAAACTAGAACAGTTCTCCTAATCTTTTGAAATTTATATTTAGTAGCCAACGTTTGAGAGATCAAAAATGAACATGAATAACTTCTTGGTCAATTTGTGTAAGTTTGATAGATCTAGATCTAGATCTAGTTTTTGGAGAAGTGCAGGAAACCTGCATTTTTCATTTTGTTTTCTTTTGAAAAGTCTATGTGGCTTTTATATACATATGTTACAGTAGTCAAAGGTTGCTGGCAAACTGTCACAGGATTGCTACAGGAAGTTGTTTTCTTTGAAACTGATTTGGCTAAATGAAGCAAAATGAAAATTATAAATATCTAGTAGATCATAATGCAAAATCCATATATGAGAAAATTGTATCAGTTTATGACAGGAAAGAAATTGTTTATAACTCATTCAAGGGTAAGAGTGTGCAAAAAATTAAAGGGGCAAGAAAATGTGCTTGTCTTTTTGTGTAAGTGAACCAATTCTAAGATTAGTAAATAAATTTTTGTATTTTCTCTCCTGCTTCATTTTTATAAATTGTGCCAAAACAGAAACTTAATTTTCATGTTTAAATCCTGAAAACTTAAAGAAGGATTTCAACAAACTTAGATATAGGTGCAAACTTTGAAAGGATTTAATCTATAGAGCACTTTTATCATCATGTCATATAGCCACTATTCCTGAAAGTAGTGCGTTCTTATTTCTGGAAATTAAGTTAGGATTTTCAAATATTATTTCTTAAAGTTTTTATTAGTTGTTGGAATTTAACAGTGAGAAATTTTTAATGCTTTCAGTACCGGTATTGGGAGATATTTCCTTAAATTTTTGGAAAACTGTTTGGGAGTAGTGGTCCGGTTGTAATGCTTATTTCACAGTTTAGTTTTTATTTCTATGGATTTATGCTTTTTAATAAATTTAATAAAAACCCACACACCGAATACTATTTGTTCTTAACATTAAACATTCACACTGTTTCACAATTGAAATCTATGCAGATACCTCTTAAATGGACAATGGTTGATCACTCAGGACAACTTTTACCATGGTAGAAGGAGAATTTAAACAATTATTTTTATAGCAGGAGCAGGAGGAGGAGCAAAATATAAAAAGCAGTATGACTAAGAGATACAAATTGAAAAAGTCAATGACTGTACTAAAGTGTGGATCAAGTTGAAAATATTCAGCTTGAATATTACATATCATTACATTGTAGTTGAGCGCTTGAAAAAGATGTTCTTTTCGTGTTATTTTACGTAATAAGGGCAATTTCTGGCTAGACTGAAGAATAAACATCTTATTTAAGCTTTAATCCTAAATAAAAAGATTATTGCAAAATTTTTTCGCTTTAAGTGTATCCAAAATATGATTATTTTTAGAGTAAAATATCAATAACTCCGTTTCATGATTGCACAATCAATCAAGGGCTATAACTCTGTCAATACTGAAGTACTAATATAGAAAAGTATATGATATCTTAAAAAAAAAGGTCTATACTACAACTTTGCTTTCCTTGAGTTATATAGAAATGTGTATAACTTTCAAGATAAAGGCATGCCATATGGGCGTAAAATCATGATAGACATAAGCTACCTGTATTTGGCAATGATCATTTTATAAATTGTCAGCGAAGTTTAAATATGTATGTGAATTATAACCAATTTCAATTTCAATCGATACTACATCTGGTACCAGAATAAAAATATCTATATCTACTAAAGAGCAATGATCTCACGATTATCCCTGCCTAAAGGTGAAGCCAATAACTTAACTGAACCCTCCAATTAATGTTTAAAGACCTAAATAAGTAAACATCTTGAAAATAGTGAATTTGATGTTCAAAGGATGTACCTTAAGGGGTCGAGGAAAGAAAAAAAATTGTTGAATGACGGGGATTTCGAACACAATGTTGAGGTAGTTACAGCTGGTAACATCCAAAAAAATATACCAAAATAATTATAGATAAAAAAAAAAAAAAGCGTAGTGCAGACACATATGTGGCTTGTTCAAAGGAATGTATGGACATTTGCATGTGGGAAGCTGTCCCAAAAATGTGGCAAGAGCTGTTCAAACAAGAGGTGGTGCTTTCAAACAAGGGAGAATATTCATCCTGTGCAAAAAAAAACATTTCTGAGGCCTTCTAAAAGAAAGTCCTCTTCAACATGAAGAAAGATAATATTCTAAAGCGCGTTATGAATGATGATCTTTTTATTCGCTTTGGAGGAAGAATGGATTATAGACAGATTTAGAGGAACACAGCACAGATCATATAAGTGGTCGCATGAGAGAATTAGCACGTCTTGTAGTATGCTTCAACACAGGCACTAAATTTTGAGTTTTTGCTGTATCCTGTCATATTTCAGCTATCTAAATACATAAAGGTGAGAGTCGCCAAAAATGATGTTTAAATACTGCTTTTGTTTATATGCACTTCTTTTTTTTTTCGTTAGTTTGAGGATTGCAGGCACTAAATTTTGACTTTTTGCTGTATTGTGTAAGAAAAGTTGCCCAATTAAATAAAGAAATACACCAGTTCAGGAAAGGCACGCTTAAACTTAGTTATAAAATTCTTTAAAGAAATGTGGGAGGTTTACAAGCAGAAGCAATAAAAAAAAGATGATGGTGGCTTGAGAAAGCAGGCAGAGGCATTTGAAAGACTATTCAATGGGTATTGGTGTGATTTCATCACAATTTCTGTTATCGGTGACCAAAGGAATTACGGAATTGCAACGCATTGTACTATTCATTTCCTCAACCTTTTTTAGTGCGTAACTTTTGTGTTGCGGATCGACTAGATCTATGTACATTACTATATTTAGTTGAATGATTTTTGTATTTCAAGCCTAAGAACTTAGTATTGTTTATTAAACACAACCCGCACTTTTATGGTCAAGATTCTTCTGGAATCTCCGACTTTAGTTCTAGCATAGTTATAATCTCGTCACCCCTTATTTACTTCTGCTTTGGTTGGTTGCTAATTCCTTATGACGTGTACCAAGAATATTCTCTTATGATTTTATTAATTCCTTTTCTGGATGATTCGGCGAGATTTTGTATGAATAAGAATTGAAATAAAAGAATCGAAGTCAGTCAAAATCAAGTCTACAGTGAGTGATTGTTAAATCTATCTACAGTGAGTAGTTTTTCTGTCAACCTAAAGTGATTGTTCAGTGAAGGTCTTATGTTGGATTAAACAGTTTACACAATTTTTACTTGCGGACTTCGGACTTCTTTTCTACGGACGGATCGTGTGATTGGCTGTATGATTATCTTTACATACCTCTCGACAAACAGAGCCGAACAGATCACCCCCATCACCAAACCTGTTATAATGGAGGCTCGTCCGGGATGAAAACCCTAACCCTAAACCTAACCCTAAAGCTAACCCATTTCCAGTGATCAAAATTGCCAAAAAAAGAAGTGGTTTCGTTTTTTGCGGTGAAGGGAGAGGGTAAATGTGAAAAAAAAATTTTTTTTCCCCTTTAATACAGCTGTTTCACCATTTTTGGTTGTAAATTTACCGGAAAAGATGAGGAGAAGGAGTAGAGAGCAAAAAAAATTAATTTAAAGAAAAAGGTGTTAAGCGTGTTTTTTAGGCATTATGGGTCGAAAAAACGGAGTGTGTGTGGGTAGGTGTGTATGTTCACGTGATCACGGCGGGTAAAAGGTAAATTGCAAAAAATGTATTTTGCACGCACTTAGCGGGATTTTTTAGTACTTAAAGTGAGAATTTTGGCAAAAAAGGTAAGTGTTAATTTTTGTTGTTGATGATGAGGAGCACTAGGGTGCAAAAAAGTAAAACAAAAAATTTTTGGGACGTTTTTCCGTGCGGTTTTCCCATTTCAGTGATAAAAAGGGCGGAAAAAGTAAATGATTTTGTTTTTTGTGGTCAGGGGAGAGGGAAAATGTGAAATAATTTATTAAAAAAAAAGAAAAATGTTTTTCCACTTCAGGGAGCTTTTTCACTATTTTTTGTTGGAAATTTGCCGGAAGAGATAATTCGGAAGTGTTTCGGGGGTAATGAGAAAGGGCAGAGAGCAAAAAAAAGTAATTCAAAAAAAGGTGTTAAGCAAGTTTTTCAGGCATTATGGGTCGAAAAACAGAGTGTGTGATTAGGTGTATGTGTTCGCGTGATCACGGCGGATAAAACGTAATTTGTAAAAAATGAAACTTGAGCGCGCTTAGCGGGATTTTTCCGCACTTTTAGTTGGAATTTCGGAAAAAAAGGTAAGTGGTAAATTTTTCCGATTACGAAGAGCGGTAGGGTGCAAAAAGGTAAAAAAAAAAAAATAATTTTTAAAGGACGTTTTTCTCTGCGGTTTTCCTACTTCTGGTATGAAAAAGTGTGAAAAAAAGTAAATAGTTTTCGTTGTTGCGATCAGAGAAGAGGGAAAATGTGAAATAAATTATTTTTTTTTTTAAAAATTGTTTTTCCCCTTCAGGGATCTTTTTCACTTATTTTTTGTCGGAAATTTGCAGGAAAAGATGATTAGGAAATATTTCGGGGGTAAGAAGAAGAAGTAGAGAGCAAAAAAAAAAGTAATTTCAAGAAAAAGGTGTTAAGCGCGTTTTTTACGCATTATGGGTCCGAAAAACAGAGTGTGTGTGTTCGCGTGATCACGGCGGAAAAAACTTAATTTGGAAAAAATGAAACTTGAGCGCGCTTAGCGGGATATTTGAGAACTTTTAGTCGGATTTTCGGAACAAAAGGTAAGTGGTAATTTTTTTCTGATTACGAGGAGCGGTAGGGTGCAAAAAAGTCAAAAAAATTAAAAATTTTTAATGGACGTTTTCCCGTGCAGTTTTCCTATTTCTTGTATTAAAAAGGGTGGAAAAAGTAAATGGTTTTTATTTTTGCGATCAGAGGAGAGGAAAAATGTGAAATAAATTATTTTTAAAAAAAAAGTGTTTTTCCCCTTCAGGGAGCTTTTTCACTATTTTTTGTCGGAAATTTGCCGGAAAAGATGATTAGGACGTGTTTTGGGGGTAAAGAGAAGGAGTAGAGAGCAAAACAAAGTAATTTCAAGAAAAAGGTGTTAAGCGCGTTTTTTACCTTTTATGGATCCGAAAAACAGAGTGTGTGTGGGTAGGTGTGTGTGTTTTCGCGTGATCACGGCGTAAAAAAACGTAATTTGTAAAAAATGAAACTTGAGCGCGCTTAGCGGGATTTTTGAGCACTTTTAAGCGGAATTTTCAAAAAAAAGTTAAGTGGTAATTTTTTTCGATTACGAGGAAAAGTAGGGTGCAAAATAAGTCAAAAAAATAAAAAAATTTTTAATGGACGTTTTTCCGTGCAGTTTTCCTATTTCTGGTATTAAAGAGGGTGAAAAAAGTAAATAGTTTTCCTTTTTTGCGATCAGAGGAGAGGGAAAATGTGAAATAAATTATTTTAAAAAAAAAAGTGTTTTTTCCCTTCCGTGAGCTTTTTCACTATTTTTTGTCGGAAATTTGCCGGAAAAGATGATTAGGAAGTGATTTGGGGGTAAGAAGAAGAAGGAGAAAGCAAAAAAAAGTAATTTCAAGAAAAAGGTGTTAAGCGCGTTTTTTACGCATTATGGGTCGGAAAAACGGAGTGTGTGTGGGTAGGTGTGTGTGTTCGCGTGATCACGGCGGAAAAAACGTAATTTGTAAAAAATGAAACTTGAGCGCGGTTAGAGGGATTTTTAAGCACTTTTAGTCGGAATTTTGGAAAAAAAGGTAATTGGTAATTTTTTTCGATTACGAAGAGCTGTAGGGTGAAAAATAAGTCAAAAAAAAAAAAATTTTTAATGGACGTTTTTCCGTGCAGTTTTCCTATTTCTAGTATTAAAAATGGTGGAAAAAATATAATAGTTATTATTTTTCCGATCAGAGGAGAGGGAAAATGTGAAATGAACTATTTAAAAAAAAAAGTGTTTTTCCCCTTCAGGGAGCTTTTTCACTATTTTTTGTCGGAAATTTGCCGGAATAGATGATTAGGAAGTGTTTTGGGGGTAAAGAGAAGTAGTAGAGAGGAAAAAAAAGTATTTTCAAGAAAAAGATGTTTAGCGCTTTTTTACATATTATGTGTCCGAAAAACAGAGTGTGTGTGGGTAGGTGTGTGTGTTCGTGTGATCACGGCGGAAAAAACAGAAATTCTAAAAAATGAAACTTGAGCGCGCTTACTGGGATTTTTGAGCACTTTTAAGCGGAATTTCGGAAAAAAAGGTAAGTGCTAATTTTTTTCGATTACGAAGAGCTGTAGGGTGAAAAATAAGTCAAAAAAATAAAAAATTTTTAATGGACGTTTTTCCGTGCAGTTTTCCTATTTCTGGTATTTAAAAGGGTGGAAAAAGTAAATGGTTTCTCGTTTTTGCGATCAGAGGAGAGGGAAAATGTGAAATAAATTAATTTAAAAAAAAAAATGTTTTTCACCTTCAGGGATCTTTTTCACTATTTTTTGTCGGAAATTTGCCGAAAAAGATGATTAGGAAGTGTTTCGGGGGTAAGAAGAAGGAGTAGAGAGCAAAAAAAAGTAATTTGAAGAAAAAGGTGTTAAGCACGTTTTTTACGCATTATGGGTCGGAAAAACGGAGTGTGTTTGGGTAGGTGTGTGTGTGTTCGCGTGATCACGGCGGAAAAAACGTAATTTGTAAAAAATGAAACTTGAGAGCGCTTAGCGGGATTTTTAAGGATTTTTAGTCGGAATGTCGGAAAAAAAGGTAATTGGTAATTTTTTTCGATTACGAGGAGCGGTAGGGTGCAAAAAAGTCAAAAAAATTAAAAATTTTTAATGGATGTTTTTCCGTGCAGTTTTCCTATTTCTTGTATTAAAAAAAGGTGGAAAAAGTAAATAGTTTTTTTTTGCGATCAGAGGAGAGGAAAAATGTGAAATAAATTATTTTTAAAAAAAAAGGTTTTTTCCCCTTTCGTGAGCTTTTTCACTATTTTTTGTCGGAAATTTCCGGAAAAGATGATTAGGAACTGTTTTGGGGGTAAAGTGAAGTAGTAGAGAGCAAAAAAAAGTATTTTTCAAGAAAAAGATGTTTAGCGCGTTTTTTACGCATTATGGGTCCGAAAAACAGAGTGTGTGTGAGTAGGTGTGTGTTTCAGTTCACGTGATAACGGCGAAAAAAACGTAATTGGAAAAAATGAAACTAGAGCGCGCTTAGCGAGATATTTGAGCACTTTTAAGCGGAATTTCGCAACAAAAGGTAAGTGGTAATTTTTTCCGATTACCAGGAACAGTAGGGTGAAAAAAATCATAAAAAAAAAATTTTTTAATTGACGTTTTTTTGTGCAGTTTTCCTATTTCTGGTATTAAAAAGGGTGGAAAAAGTAAATAGTTTTCGTTTTTCCGATGAGAGGAGAGGGAAAATGTGAAATAATTTTTTTTTTTTTTAATGGTTTTTCCCCTTCAGGGAGCTTTTTCACAATTTTTTCTCGGAAATTTACAGGAAAAGATGATTGCGACGTGTTCCGGGGGTAAAGAGAAGGAGTAGAGAGCAAAAAAAAGTGATTTCAAGAAAAAGGTGTTAAGCGCGTTTTTTACGGATTATGGGTCCGAAAAACAGAGTGTGTGTGTTCCTTGATAACGGCGGAAAAAATGTAATTTGTATAAAAAGAAACTTGAGCGCACTTATCGGGATTTTTGAGAATTTTTTCTCGGAATTTCCGAAAAAAAGGTAAGTGGTAATTTTTTTCAATTACGACCAGCGGTAGGGTTCAAAAGAGTCAAAAAAATAAAAAAATTTTAATGAACGTTTTGCCGTGTAGTTTTCCTATTTTTTGGTATTAAAAAGGGTGGAAAAAGTAAATAGTTTTCGTTTTTCCGATCAGAGGAGAGGGGAAATGTGAAATAAATTATTTAAAAAAAAAATGGTTTTTTCCCCTTCAGGGAGCTTTTTCACAATTTTTTCTCGGAAATTTACCGGAAAAGATGATTAGGAAGTGATTTAGGAGTAAGAAGAAGAAATAGAGAGCAAAAAAAAGTAATTTCAAGAAAAAGGTGTTAAGCGCGTTTTTTACGCATTATGGGTCTGAAAAACGGAGTGTGAGTGGGTAGGTGTGTGTGAGTTCGCGTGATGACGGCGGAAAAAACGTAATTTGGAATAAATGAAACTTGAGCGCGCTTAGCGGGATATTTGAGCATTTTTATTTGGAATTTCGGAACAAAAGGTAAGTGGTAATTTTTTCCGATTACGAGGAGCGGTAGGGTGCAAAAAAGTCAAAAAAAAAATTTTTTCATGGACGAATTTCCGTGCGGTTTTTCTATTTCTGTCATTAAAAAGGGTGGAAAAAGTAAATAGTTTTCGTTTTTGCGATCAGAGGAGACGGAAAGTGTGAAATAAATTATTTTTAAAAAAAATTGTTTTTCCCCTTCAAGGAGCTTTTTCACTAATTTTTGTCGGAAATTTGCCGGAAAAGATAATTATGAAGTGTTTCGGGGGTAAGGAGAAGAAGTAGAGGGCAAAAAAAGTACTTTCAAGAAAAAGGTGTTAAGCGCGTTTTTTACATATTATGGGTCCGAAAAACAGAGTGTGTGTGTGGGTAGGTGCGTGTATGTTCGCGTGATCATGGCGGAAAAAACGTAATTTGTAAAAAAAGAAACTTGAGCGCGGTTAGCGAGATATTTGAGCACTTTTAGTCGGAATTTCGGAACAAAAGGTAAGTGGTAATTTTTCCGAATACGAGGAGCGGTAGGGTGCTGAAAAGTTTAAAAAAAACAAAAAATTTTTAATGGACGTTTTTCCGTGCATTTTTCCTATTTCTTGTATTAAAAAGGGTGGAAAAAATATAATAGTTATTATTTTTCCGATCAGAGGAAAGGGAAAATGTGAAATAAATTATTTTAAAATTTAAAAAAAAAAAAGTGTTTTTCCCCTTCAGGGAGCATTTTCAATATTTTTTGTCGGAAATTTGCCGGAATAGATGATTAGGAAGTGTTTTGGGGGTAAAGAGAAGTAGTAGAGAGCAAAAAAAAGTATTTTCAAGAAAAAGATGTTTAGCGCGTTTTTTACGCATTATGGGTCCGAAAAACAGAGTGTGTGTGGGTAGGTGTGTGTGTTCGTGTGATCACGGCGGAAAAAACGGAATTTGTAAAAAATGAAACTTGAGCGCGCTTACTGGGATTTTTGAGCACTTTTAAGCGGAATTTCGGAAAAAAAGGTAAGTGGTAAGTTTTTTTTTCGATTGCGAGGAGCTGTAGGGTGCAAAGTAAGTCAAAAAAATAAAAAAATTTTAATGGACGTTTTTCCGTGCAGTTTTCCTATTTCTGTATTATAAAGGGTGGAAAAAGTAAATAGTTTTCGTTTTTCCGATCAGAGGAGAGGGAAAAATTTGAAATAAATTATTTTTTAAAAATATTGTTTTTCCCCTTCAGGGAACTTTTTCCCAGTTTTTTCTCGGAAATTTACCGGAAAAGATGATTAGGAAGTGATTTGGGGGTAAGAAGAAGTAGAGAGCCAAAAAAAGTAATTTCAAGAAAAAGGTGTTAAGCGCGTTTTTTACGGATTATGGGTCCGAAAAACAGAGTGTGTGTGTTCCATGATCACGGCGGAAAAAATGTAATTTGTAAAAAAAGAAACTTGAGCGCGCTTATCGGGATTTTTGAGCACTCTTTCTCGGAATTTCCGAAAAAAAGGTAAGTGGTAATTTTTTTCAATTACGACAAGCGGTAGGGTGCAAAACAGTCCAAAAAAAAAATTTTTAATGGACGTTTTTCCGTGTAGTTTTCCTATTTTTGGTATTAAAAAGGGTGGAAAAAGTAAATAGTTTTCGTTTTTGCGATCAGAGGAGAGTGAATTTGTGAAATAAATAATTTTTTAAAAAATCGTTTTTCCCCTTCAGGGAGCTTTTTCAAAATTTTTTCTCGGAATTTTACAGGAAAAGATGATTAGGAAATGATTTGGGGGTAAGAAGAAGAAGTAGAGAGCAAAAAAAAGTAATTTCAAGAAAAAAGTGTTAAGCGCGTTTTTTACGCATTATGGGTCGGAAAAACGGAGTGTGTGTGGGTACGTGTGTGTGTTCGTGTGATCACGGCGGAAAAAACGGAATTTGTAAAAAATAAAACTTGAGCGCGGTTAGCGAGACACTTGAGCACTTTTAGTCGGAATTTCGGAACAAAAGGTAAGTGGTAATTTTTTCCGATTACGAGGAGCGGTAGGGTGCAAAAAAGTCAAAACAATAAAAAAAATTTTAATGGACGTTTTTCCATGCAGTTTTCCTATTTCTGGTATTAAAAAGGGTGGAAAAAGTAAATAGTTTTCGTTTTTCCGATTATAGGAGAGGGAAAATTTGAAATAAATTATTTTTTTAAAATATTGTTTTTCCCCTTCAGGGAGCTTTTTCCCAGTTTTTTCTCGGAATTTTACCGGAAAAGATCATTAGGAAGTGATTTGGGGGTAAGAAGAAGAAGTAGAGAGCCAAAAAATGTAATTTCAAGAAAAAGGTGTTAAGCGCGTTTTTCACGGATTATGGGTCCGAAAAACAGAGTGTGTGTGTTCCATGATCACGGCGGAAAAAATGTAATTTGTAAAAAAAGAAACTTGAGCGCGCTTAGCGCGATTTTTCAGCACTTTTAGTCGGAATTTCGGAAAAAAAGGTAATTGGTAATTTTTTTTCGATTACGAGGAGCGGTAGGGTGCAAAAAATTAAAAAAAAATAAAAAAATTTTAGTGGACGTTTTTCCGTGCAGTTTTCCTACTTCTGGTATTAAAAAGGGTGGAAAAAGTAAATAGTTTTCGTTTTTGCGATCAGAGGAGAGGGAAACTGAAATAAATTATTTAAAAAAAATTTTTTTTTCCCCCTTCTGTGAGCTTTTTCACTATTTTTTGTCGGAAATTTGCCGGAAAAGATGATTAGGAAATGTTTTGGGGGTAAAGAGAAGTAGTAGAGAGCAAAAAAAAGTATTTTTCAAGAAAAAGATTTTTAGCGCGTTTTTTCCGCATTATGGGTCCGAAAAACAGACTGTGTGTGGGTAGGTCACGACTGTTTGCTTTAACCCTTAGGGCAGGAATTTAGTTTTGGGGACGGCGAGAACCCCCTTTGTGCTTATGAGACGATTTTAATTTAACGGGCGGCTGGCAGGCGTAGATTTATCACCTGCAGGTAATTTGATCTGACAGGCTGGGTCGGCGTTTTCGGGGTCTGTGCCTACACAAAGCGAGGGCCGCTTTCTGCACTAGAAATCGGTCATAAATGCGGACATTCCATTAGACTTGTTACCAAATTCTAATTTTAAAAGATAGTCAAGTGTAGTACCATTTAAAAGATCTTTTTCTGCTGAACAAGACGCACTAAAATTCATTGTCACATCGCTTTGTATCGCGTTTTTATCAATTCCGTTCTTTGTTACGTGCTTTTGAAGAAAATTTTCTGTTAAATTCTAATTAATTTCCTAATTATTTTTTTCACATTTACATGCCGCGATTGTTTTAAAGACAATTTATGCCTTTACTTTACTTATGATTTGATTAAGCGTGTGTGAAAACAGTTAAATGGTCTCTCTGTTAGTTTTTTTTTAATGATTTTTTTTTCCTTTTCAGTGTGTAACCTGCCAGAGTTCCTATCATATACACTTATATAAAATACATGTAATAACGGTTCTTAGAAAGGTGGATATTTAAGTTGAAGACATAATTTTAATATTTAGAAACGAAGAAAGCAGTCAAACAAAGCTAGAGGCTGAGACGGACGCACTTATATCTAAGGATCGAAAGATACAAATGACTGTAAATAAAGAAAGAAATAGTATAGAAAAATCAACCACAAACCTAGATCTAGCTCGAGACCGACAAATAAGGCGAAAGACTTAAAAATCTTTCGTCTTATTTGTCTGTCTCGAGCTAGATCTAGGTTTGTGGTTGGTTTTTCTATACTATTTATTTCTTTATTTACAGTCATTTGTATCTTTCGATCCTTAGATCTAGCTCCGTCTGTCTCCACCTCTATCGGTGTTTGACTGCTTCCTTTATTTCTATAGCACAGGGAGAGAAGGATAAAACGAAAGAGAGAGAGAGAGATAAAAATGAAAGGTATAATAATATAGAAAGAAAGTGAATGCATGAGAGCGAAGAAGAAAACTGGAGAGAGAAATAGAGAGACACAGAAAGAGGGAGAGATAGATAGATAGTTAGATAGATAGAGAGAGAGAGAGAGAGAGAGAGAGAGAGAGAGAGAGAGAGAGAGAGAGATTCGCACACAAAAAGAAGAAAATAGAAGGGGAAGAGGAATTATAGAGAAAAGAGTGAGAAAGGAAGGGTATGATTAAAAAAAAGGGGTTAGAATTAAAAGAAGATAGAGAGAGTAAAATAATGTGGAGGTATAAAACAATAGTAAAACTTTTTTTTTTTTTAATATATTTAAGTTAAGTGTCGATGTTAAATAAGCTATGGGAGACATTTTCGCTCATTACTTGAGTTGAACCTGTCGTCATCAGTGACTTCTCTTACCTGGACATGAATAACATCGCATGCGGGTTTGAAAATATATAAAAAAATTCTTCGATCTTGATTCACGTCCGAACGCCAATAGAGACCATTAAGATATTCACCAGATAAAGACTAGAACCCTTTGTCTTTTCATTAATTCTTTTTTTGAAACTATAACTCGTAGGCTCTTGAAGTTATTGATGTTTTACTCTTACCTTTCAGTATCCGTGTCATCATGACCTAATAAAAAACCGGCGTTTAAAAATCCTATCAAAGCCTTTTAAAAAGTTTTTTTCATAAATTTTAATAGTCCATATCAATGAAAAGTATCTTAAGTAATTATTAAGACATTTCTTGGTCTTCAAAATTCAATTTGACGGCTAAAAATTGCTTTGTTTTCAACAAGAATAGATACAAAAAAAAACACGATCGCTGCAGATCTAAATTTAGCCGTGCCGAGGAGGCTGGGTGAACTAGGACAAAGTTCACATGGGCACGGCGGGCGTCATGGGATAGGCCGGGCGAAAACTAAACGAGCGCTGGAAAACAGCCGTGAGGTGTGTGTGTGTGTGTTCGCGTGATGACGGCGGAAAAAACATTATTTGGAAAAAATGAAACTTGAGCGCGCTTAGCGGGATATTTGAGCACTTTTTGTCTGTTTTTGGGAACAAAAGATAAGTGGTAATTTTTTCCGAATACGAGGAGCGGTAGGGTGCCAAAAAGTGTAAAAAAATTAAAAATTTTTAATGGACGTTTTTCCGTGCAGTTTTCCTATTTCTTGAATTAAAAAGGGTGGAAAAAGTAAATAGTTTTTATTTTTGTGATCAGAGGAGAGGAAAAATGTTAAATAAATTATTTAAAAACAAAAGTGTTTTTTCCCTTCAGGGAGCTTTTTCACTTTTTTTGTCGGAAATTTGCCGGAAAAGATGATTACGACGTGTTTCGGGGGTAAAGAGAAGAAGTAGGGAGCAAAAAAAAGTAATTTCAAGAAAAAGGTGTTAAGCGCCTTTTTTACGCGTTATGGGTCCGAAAAACAGAGTGTATGTGGGTAGGTGTGTGTGTTTTTGCGTGATGACGTCGGAAAAAACGTAATTTGTAAAAAAATGAAACTGGAGCGCGCTAAGCGGGATTTTCGAGCACTTTTAGTCGGAATTTCGGAAAAAAAGGTAATTGGTAATTTTTTTCGATTACGAGGAACAGTAGAGTGCAAAAAAATCAAAAAAATAAAAAAATTTTAATGGAAATTTTTACGTGCAGTTTCCCTATTTCTGGTATTAAAAAGGGTGGAAAAAGTAAATAGTTTTCGTTTTTGCGATCAGAGGAGAGGGAAACTGTGAAATAAATTATTTAAAAAAGAAAAGTTTTTTTCCCCTTCCGTGAGCTTTTTCACAATTTTTTGTCGGAAATTTGCCGGAAAAGATGATTAGGAAGTGTTTTGGGGGTAAAGAGAAGTAGTAGAGAGCAAAAAAAAAGTAATTTCAAGAAAAAGATGTTTAGCGCGTTTTTTACGCATTATGGGTCCGAAAAACAGAGTGTGTGTGGGTAGGTGTGTGTGTGTGTGTGTTCGCGTGATGGCGGCGGAAAAAACGTAATTTGGAAAAAATGAAACTTGAGCGCGCTTAGCGGGATATTTGAGCACTTTTTGTCGGAATTTCGGAACAAAAGGTAAGTGGTAATTTTTTCCGATTACGAGGAGCGGTAGGGTGCAAAAAAGTCAAAAAAATTAAAAGTTTTTAATGGACGTTTTTCCGTGCAGTTTTCCTACTTCTTGTATTCAAAAGGGTGGAAAAAGTAAATAGTTTTTATTTTTGTGATCAGAGGAGAGGAAAAATGTGAAATAAATTTTTTTGAAAAAAAAAGTGTTTTTCCCCTTCAGAGAGCTTTTTCACTTTTTTTTGTCGGAAATTTGCAGGAAAAGATGATTAGGACGTGTTTCGGGGGTAAAGAGAAGAAGTAGGGAACAAAAAAAAGTAATTTCAAGAAAAAGGTGTTAAGCGCCTTTTTTACGCGTTATTGGTCCGAAAAACAGAGTGTGTGTGGGTAGGTGTGTGTGTGTTCGCGTGATCACGGCTGAAAAAACGTAATTTGTAAAGAATGAAACTTCAGCGCGCTTAGCGTAATTTTTTAGCACTTTAAGTCAGAATTTCGGAAAAAAAGGTAAGTGGTAAATTTTTCCGATTACGAGGAGCGGTAGGGTGCAAAAAAGACAAAAAAAACAATAAAATTTTAATGGACGTTTTTCCGTACAGTTTTCCTATTTCTGGTATTAAAAAGGGTGGAAAAAGTAAATGGTTGCCGTTTTTGCGATCAGAGGGGAGGGAAAATGTGAAATAAATTAATTTAAAAAAAAAATTGTTTTTCACCTTCAGGGATCTTTTTAAACTATTTTTTGTCGGAAATTTGCCAAAAAAGATGATTAGAAAGTGTTTCGCGGGTAAGAAAAAGGAGTAGAGAGCAAAAAAAAAGTAATTTCAAGAAAAAGGTGTTAAACACGTTTTTTACGCATTATGGGTCGGAAAAACGGAGTGTGTGTGGTTAGGTGTGTGTGTGTTCGCGTGATGACGGCGGAAAAAACGTATTTTGTAAAAAATGAAACTTGAGCGCGCTTGGCGCGATTTTTAAGCACTTTTAGTCGGAATTTTAGAAAAAAAGGTAATTGGTATTTTTTTTCGATTACGAGGAGCGGTAGGGTGCAAAAAATTAAAAAAAAAAATAAAAAAATTTTAATCGACGTTTTTCCGTGCAGTTTTCCTACTTCTGGTATTAAAAAGGGTGGAAAAAGTAAATAGTTTTCGTTTTTCCGATCAGAGGAGAGGGAAACTGTGAAATAAATTATTTAAAAAAAAAAAAAATTTTTTTCCCCTTCTGTGAGCTTTTTCACTATTTTTTGTCGGAAATTTGCCGGACAAGATGATTAGGAAGTGTTTTGGGGGTAAAGAGAAGTAGTAGAGAGCAAAAAAAGTATTTTTCAAGAAAAAGATGTTTAGCGCGTTTTTTCCGCATTATGGGTCCGAAAAACAGAGTGTGTGTGGGTAGGTCACGGCTGTTTGCTTTAACCCTTAGGGCAGGAATTTAGTTTTGGGGACGGCGAGAACCCCCTTTGTGCTTCCGAGACGATTTTAATTTAACGGGCGGCTGGCAGGCGTAGATTTATCACCTGCAGGTAATTTGATCTGACAGGCTAGGTCGGCGTTTTCGGGGTCTGTGCCTACACATAGCGAGCGCCGCTTTCTGCACTAGAAATCGGTCATAAATGCGGACATTCCATTAGACTTGTTACCAAATTCTAATTTTAAAAGATAGTCAAGTGTAGTACCATTTAAAAGATCTTTTTCTGCTGAACAAGACGCACTAAAATTCATTGTCACATCGCTTTGTATCGCGTTTTTATCAATTCCGTTCTCTCTCTCTATCTATCTATCTATCTATCTATCTATTTATCTCTCCCTCTTTCTGTGTCTCTCTATTTCTCTATCCAGTTTTCTTCTTCGCTCTCATGCATTCTCTTTCTTTCTATATTATTATACCTTTCATTTTTATCTCTCTCTCTCTCTTTCGTTTTATCCTTCTCTCCCTGTGCTATAGAAATAAAGAAAGCAGTCAAACACCGATAGAGGTGGAGACGGACGCACTTATATCTAAGGATCGAAAGATACAAATGACTGTAAATAAAGAAAGAAATAGTATAGAAAAATCAACCACAAACCTAGATCTAGCTCGAGACCGACAAATAAGGCGAAAGACTTAAAAATCATTATGGGTCCGAAAAACAGAGTGTGTCTGGGTAGGTGTGTGTGTGTTCGCGTGATCAAGGCGGAAAAAAGGTAACTTGTAAAAAATGAAACTTGAGCGCGCTTAGCGGGATATTTGAGCACTTTTAGTCGGAATTTCGGAACAAAAGGTAAGTGGTATTTTTTTCCGATTACCAGGAGCGGTAGGGTGCAAAAAAGTCAAAAAAATTAAAGATTTTATATGGACGTTTTTCCGTGCAGTTTTTCTATTTCTTGTATTAAAAAGGGTGCAAAATGTAAATAGTTTTTATTTTTGCGATCAGAGGAGACGAAAAATGTGAAATAAATTATTTAAAAAAAAAAGTGTTTTTCTCCCTTCAGGGAGTTTTTTCACTTTTTTTTGTCCGAAATTTGCCGGAAAAGATGATTAGGACGTGTTTCGGGGGTAAAGAGAAGAAGTAGGGAGCAAAAAAAAGTAATTTCAAGAAAAAGGTGTTAAGCGCCTTTTTTACGCGTTATGGGTCCGAAAAACAGAGTGTGTGTGGGTAGGTGTGTGTGTTTTCGCGTGATCACGTCGGAAAAAACGTAATTTGTAAAAAATGAAACTTGAGCGCGCTTAGCAGGATTTTCGAGCACTTTTTCTCGGAATTTCGGAAAAAAAGGTAAGTTGTAATTTTTTTCAATTACGAGGAGCGGTAGGGTGCAAAAAAGTCAAAAATTAAAAAAATTTTTAATGGAAGTCTTTCCGTGCAGTTTCCCTATTTCTGGTATTAAAAAGGTGGAAAAAGTAAATAGTTTTCGTTTTTGCGATCAGAGGAGAGGAAAAATGTGAAATAAATTATTTTAAAAAAAAAAAGTGTTTTTCCCCTTCAGGGAGCTTTTTCACTATTTTTTGTCGGAAAGTTCCCGGAAAAGATGATTAGGAGGTGTTTCGGGGGTAAAAAGAAGTAAAGAGCAAAAAAAAGTAATTTCAAGAAAAAGGTGTTAAGCGCCCTTTTTACGCATTATGGGTCCGAAAAACAGAGTGTGTGTGGGTAGGTGTGTGTGTTTTCGCGTGATCACGGCGGAAAAAACGTAATTTGAAAAAAGAAAAAGTTGAGCGCGGTTAGCGGGATTTTTTAGCACTTTTAGTCGGAATTTCGGAAAAAAAAGTTAGTGGTAATTTTTTCCGATTACGAGGAGCAGTAGGTTGCAAAAAAGTCAAAAGAACTAAAAATTTTTATCGGCCGTTTTTTCGTGCAGTTTTCCTATTTCTGGTACTAAATGGTGGAAAAAGTAAATAGTTTTCGTTTTTGCGATCAAAGGAGATGGAAAATGTGAAATAAATTATTTTTTAAAAAAAGGTGTTTCTCCCCTTCAGGGAGCTTTTTCACTATTTTTTTACGGAAATTTGCCGGAAAATATTAGGAAGTGTTTCGGGGGTAAGGAGAAGAAGTAGAGAGCAAAAAAAAGTAATTTCAAGAAAAAGGTGTTAAGCACGTTTTTTCCGAATTATGGGTCGGAAAAACGGAGTGTGTGTGTGTATGTGTTCGCGGGATCACGGCGGAAAAGACGTAATTTGTAAAAAAATGAAACTTGAGCGCGTTTAGCGGGATTTTTAGCACAATTAGTCGGAATTTCGGAAAAAAGGTAAGTGGTAAATTTTTTTTCAATTACGAGGAGCGGTAGGGTGCAAAAAAAGTCAAAAAAAATTTAACAACGTTTTTCCGTGCGGTTTTCCTATTTCTGGTATTAAATTGGTGGAATAAGTAAATAGTTTTCGTTTCTGCGATCAGAGGAGAGGGAAAATGTGAAATAAATTATTTTTTTTAAAAATTGTTTTTCCCCTTTAGGGAGCTTTTTCACTATTTTTTGTCGGAAATTTGCCGGAAAAGATGATTAGGTAGTGTTTCGGGGGTAAGAAGAAGGAGTAGAGATTAAAAAAAAAGTAATTTTAAGAAAAAGGTGTTAAGCGCGTTTTTTACGCATTATGGGCCGGAAAAACGGAGTGTGTGTGTTCGCATGATCAGCGCGGAAAAAATTTAATTTGTAAAAAATGAAACTTGCGCGCCCTTAGTCGCCTTTTGAGCGCATTAAGTGGGAATTTTGGGAAAAAGGTAAGTGATAATTTTTCCGATTACGAGGAACCGTAGGGTTCAATGAACTCAAAAAAAAAAGAAAAGAAAAAAAAATTTTTATGGGACGTTATTCCTTCCAGTTTTCATATTTCAGGTGATAAAAAGGGCGGTTTTGTTTTTTCTCGTCAGAGGAGAGGAAAAATGTGAAATAAGTTATTAAAAATGAAATTTTTTTTTCTAATTTAGTAGCTTTTTGACCATTTTTGGTCGTTAATTTGCCGGAAAAGATGATTGGGAATAGTTTCGGGGGTAAGACGAAGAAACAAAGAGCAAAAAAACAAATTTCAATAAAAAAGTGAAAAGCGCGTTTAAAGGTATTATGGGTCCGAAAAACAGAATGTGTGTAGGTAGGTGTATGTGTTTGCGTAAGCACGGCGGAAAAAAGGTAATTTGTAAAAAATGGAACTTCCGCGCTCTTAGTCGGATTTTTTAGCACTTTAAGTCGTAATTTCGGAAAAAAAGGTAAGTGGGAGTTTTTTCGATTACGAGGAGCGGTAGGGTGCAAAAAAGTCAAACATAAAAAATTTGTAATGGACGTTTCTCCGTGCGGTTTTCCTATTTCCGGTAATAAAAAGGGTGGAAAAAGTAAAATGGTTTCCGTTTTTGCGATCAGAGCAGAGGGAAAATGTGAAATAAATTATTTAAAAAAAAATTGTTCTTCTCCTTCAGGGAGCTTTTTCACTATTTTTTGTCCGAAATTTGCCGGAAAAGATGATTAGGACGTGTTTCGGGGGTAAAGAGAAGAAGTAGGGAGCAAAAAAAAAGTAATTTCAAGAAAAAGGTGTTAAGCGCCTTTTTTACGCGTTATGGGTCCGAAAAACAGAGTGTGTGTGGGTAGGTGTGTGTGTTTTCGCGTGATCACGTCGGAAAAAACGTAATTTGTAAAAAATGAAACTTGAGCGCGCTTAGCAGGATTTTCGAGCACTTTTTCTCGGAATTTCGGAAAAAAAGGTAAGTTGTAATTTTTTTCAATTACGAGGAGCGGTAGGGTGCAAAAAAGTCAAAAATTAAAAAAATTTTTAATGGAAGTCTTTCCGTGCAGTTTCCCTATTTCTGGTATTAAAAAGGTGGAAAAAGTAAATAGTTTTCGTTTTTGCGATCAGAGGAGAGGAAAAATGTGAAATAAATTATTTTAAAAAAAAAAAGTGTTTTTCCCCTTCAGGGAGCTTTTTCACTATTTTTTGTCGGAAAGTTCCCGGAAAAGATGATTAGGAGGTGTTTCGGGGGTAAAAAGAAGTAAAGAGCAAAAAAAAGTAATTTCAAGAAAAAGGTGTTAAGCGCCCTTTTTACGCATTATGGGTCCGAAAAACAGAGTGTGTGTGGGTAGGTGTGTGTGTTTTCGCGTGATCACGGCGGAAAAAACGTAATTTGAAAAAAGAAAAAAGTTGAGCGCGGTTAGCGGGATTTTTTAGCACTTTTAGTCGGAATTTCGGAAAAAAAAGTTAGTGGTAATTTTTTCCGATTACGAGGAGCAGTAGGTTGCAAAAAAGTCAAAAGAACTAAAAATTTTTATCGGCCGTTTTTTCGTGCAGTTTTCCTATTTCTGGTACTAAATGGTGGAAAAAGTAAATAGTTTTCGTTTTTGCGATCAAAGGAGATGGAAAATGTGAAATAAATTATTTTTTAAAAAAAGGTGTTTCTCCCCTTCAGGGAGCTTTTTCACTATTTTTTTACGGAAATTTGCCGGAAAATATTAGGAAGTGTTTCGGGGGTAAGGAGAAGAAGTAGAGAGCAAAAAAAAGTAATTTCAAGAAAAAGGTGTTAAGCACGTTTTTTCCGAATTATGGGTCGGAAAAACGGAGTGTGTGTGTGTATGTGTTCGCGGGATCACGGCGGAAAAGACGTAATTTGTAAAAAAATGAAACTTGAGCGCGTTTAGCGGGATTTTTAGCACAATTAGTCGGAATTTCGGAAAAAAGGTAAGTGGTAAATTTTTTTTCAATTACGAGGAGCGGTAGGGTGCAAAAAAAGTCAAAAAAAAAATTTAACAACGTTTTTCCGTGCGGTTTTCCTATTTCTGGTATTAAATTGGTGGAATAAGTAAATAGTTTTCGTTTCTGCGATCAGAGGAGAGGGAAAATGTGAAATAAATTATTTTTTTTAAAAATTGTTTTTCCCCTTTAGGGAGCTTTTTCACTATTTTTTGTCGGAAATTTGCCGGAAAAGATGATTAGGTAGTGTTTCGGGGGTAAGAAGAAGGAGTAGAGATTAAAAAAAAAGTAATTTTAAGAAAAAGGTGTTAAGCGCGTTTTTTACGCATTATGGGCCGGAAAAACGGAGTGTGTGTGTTCGCATGATCAGCGCGGAAAAAATTTAATTTGTAAAAAATGAAACTTGCGCGCCCTTAGTCGCCTTTTGAGCGCATTAAGTGGGAATTTTGGGAAAAAGGTAAGTGATAATTTTTCCGATTACGAGGAACCGTAGGGTTCAATGAACTCAAAAAAAAAAGAAAAGAAAAAAAATTTTTATGGGACGTTATTCCTTCCAGTTTTCATATTTCAGGTGATAAAAAGGGCGGTTTTGTTTTTTCTCGTCAGAGGAGAGGAAAAATGTGAAATAAGTTATTAAAAATGAAATTTTTTTTTCTAATTTAGTAGCTTTTTGACCATTTTTGGTCGTTAATTTGCCGGAAAAGATGATTGGGAATAGTTTCGGGGGTAAGACGAAGAAACAAAGAGCAAAAAAACAAATTTCAATAAAAAAGTGAAAAGCGCGTTTAAAGGTATTATGGGTCCGAAAAACAGAATGTGTGTAGGTAGGTGTATGTGTTTGCGTAAGCACGGCGGAAAAAAGGTAATTTGTAAAAAATGGAACTTCCGCGCTCTTAGTCGGATTTTTTAGCACTTTAAGTCGTAATTTCGGAAAAAAAGGTAAGTGGGAGTTTTTTCGATTACGAGGAGCGGTAGGGTGCAAAAAAGTCAAACATAAAAAATTTGTAATGGACGTTTCTCCGTGCGGTTTTCCTATTTCCGGTAATAAAAAGGGTGGAAAAAGTAAAATGGTTTCCGTTTTTGCGATCAGAGGAGAGGGAAAATGTGAAATAAATTATTTAAAAAAAAATTGTTCTTCTCCTTCAGGGAGCTTTTTCACTATTTTTTGTCGTAAATTTGCCGGAAAAGATGATTAGGACGTGTTTCGGGGGTAGGGAGAAGGAGTAGAGAGCAAAAAAAAGTAATTTCAAGAAAAAGATGTTCAGCGCTTTTTTTAGGCATTATGGGTCGGAAAAACGGAGTGTTTGTGGGAAGGTGTGTGTTCACGCATCAGGGCGGAAAAAAGGTAATTTTTTAAAAAATGAAACTTGCGCGCGCTTAGTCGGCTTTTTGAGCACTTTAAGTGGGAATTTCGGAAAAAAAGGTAAGTGGTAATTTTTCCGATTACGAGGAACGGTAGAAAATTCAAAAAGAAAAAAAAAATTTATGGCACCTTTTTCCCTGCGGTTTTCGTATTTCAGGTGATAAAAAGGGCGGTTTTGTTTTTTCCCGTAAGGGGCGAGGGAAAATGTGAAATAAGTTATTAAAAAACAATTTTTTTTTCTCCTTTAGGGAGCTTTTTCACCATTTTTGGTTGTTAATTTTCCGGAAAAGATGATTGGGAATAGTTTCGGTGGTAAAGCGAAGAAATAAATAGCAAAAAAAAAAATTTCAAGAAAAAGGTAAAAAGCACGTTTTCAAGGTATTATGGGTCCGAAAAACAGAGTGTGTGTGGGGAGGTGTGTGTTTGTTCGCGTGATCACGGCGGAAAAAAGGTAATTTGTAAAAAATGAAACTTGCGCACCCTTAGCGGCATTTTTGGGCACTTTAAGTCGGAATTTCGAAAAAAAAGGTAAGTGGTAATTTTTCCGATTACGAGGAACAGTAGGGTGCAAAAAAGTCAAAAAAAAAAAAACATTTTTAATGGACCTTTTTCCGTGCGGTTTTCGTATTTCCGGTAATAAAAAGGGTGGAAAAAGTAAATGGTTTTCGTTTTTGCGATCAGAGGAGAGGGAAAATGTGAAATAAAATATTCAAAAAAAAAAAATTTTTTTTTCTCCTTCAGGGTGCTTTTTCACTAATTTTGGTCCTTAATTTGCCGGAAAAGATGATTCGAAATAGTTTCGGGGGTAAGGAGAAGAAGTAGAGAGCAAAAAAAGTAATTTCAAGAAAAAGGTGTTAAGGGCGTTTTTTACGCATTATGGGTTCGAAAAACAGAGTGTGTGTGGGTAGGTGTGTGTTTGTTCGCGTGATCACGGCGGAAAAAAGGTAATTTGTAAAAAATGAAACTTGCGCGCGCTTAGTCGGCTTTTTGAGCACTTTAAGTCGTAATTTCGGAAAAAAAGGTAGGGTCCAAAAAAGTCAGAAAAAAATAGAAAAAAAGGAAGTGGTTTTGTTTATTGCGGTCAAGGGAGAGGGAAAATGTGAAAAAAATAAAAAATAAAAAAATTTTCCCCTTCTGGGAGCTTTATCACCATTTTTGGTCGTAAATTTGCTCGAATAGATGATTGGGAGGTGTTTTGGGAATAACAAGAAGTAGTAGAGAGCAAAAAAAGTGATTTTAAAAAAAGGTGTTAAGCGCGTTTTAAAGACGTTTTCGGTTGGAAATTTGGAGTGTGTATGGGTTGTTGTGTGTGATCGCGTAATTACGGCAAAAAAAAAATGTAATTTGTAAAAAATGAAACTTGCCCGCGCTTAGCGGGAATTTTGGTCACTTAAAGTCGGAATTTCGGAAAAAAAGGTAAGTGGTAAATTTTTTCGATGACGAGGATCGGTATGGTGCAAAAAAGTAAAAAAAAAAATCTTTTTAAGGGATGTTTCTCCATCCGGTTTTCCCATTTTTTGGTGATAAAAAGGGCGGAAAAGGTAAGCGGTTTTGTTTTTTGAGGTCAGGAGAGACGGACAATGTGAAAAAAAAGTATTAAAAAAAAATGTTTCCCCTTTCCGAACCTTTCCCCGAACCTTTTTTGTTCGTAAGTTTGTCCGAAAAGATGATTAGGAGTAGAGAAAAGGAAAAGGAGTAGCGAGCTAAAAAAGTAATTTAAATAAAAAGGTGTTAAGCCCGTTTTTTAGGCCTTATCGGGCGGAGAAATGGAGAGTGTGTGGGTAGGTGTGTGTGTTCGCCTGATCACGGCGGAAAAAAGGTAATTTGCAAAAAAAATGAAACGCGCACGTTTAGCGGGATTTTTGGACAATTTAAGTCGGAAATTTGAGAAAAAAAAGGTAAGTGATAATTTTTTTCTATTTCGAAGAGTGGTAGGGTGCAAAAAAGTCAAAAAAAGAATTTTTAAGGAACGTTTTTCCGTGCGGTTTTCCCATTTACGGTGATAAAAAGGGCGGAAAAAGTAAGTGGTTTTGTTTTTTTTCCGGTCAGGGGAAAGGGAAAAGTGAAATAAATTATTTTTAAAGCAAATTTTTTCTCCTTCGGGGAGCTTTTTCACTATTTTTGGTCGTAAATTTCTAAAAAGAACATAGTTGGGAAGTGTTTCGGGGGAGATAAAAAAAAAAGTAATTTAAATTAAATGGTGTTCAGCGCGTTTTTTAGGCATTATCGGTCGGAAAAATGAAGTGTGTGTGGGTAGGTGTGTGTAATGGCGTGATCACGGCGGAAAAAAGGTAATTTTAAATCAATGAAACTTACGCCCGATTAGCGGGATTTTTACGCACTTTAAGTGGGATCTTCGCAAAAGAAAGGTAATTGGTAAATTTTTTCCAGCACGAGGGTGCAAAAAAAGTCAAAAAAAACATTTTTTTTTAATTCATGGTTTTCTCCAATCCGGTGATTAAAAGGGGAGAAAAAAATGTGAAGAAACGTATAAAAAAAAAAAAAAACAGTTTTCCCATTCAGGAAGCTTTTTCACCATTTTTGTTCGTAAGTTTACCGGAAATGATGATTGGGAAGTGTTTCGGGGATAACAAAAAGAAGTAGAGAGCAAAAAAAAAAAAGAGTAATTTAAAGAAAAATGTGTTAAGCGCGTTTTTGAGGTATTTTTGGTCGGAAAAATGGAGTGTGTGTGTTCTCGTTTCAAGGCGGGAAAAAGGTAATTTGGAAAAAAATGAAACTTGCGCGCGCTTAGCGGGATTTTTCGCACTTTAAGTTGGAATTTCGGAAAAAAAGGTAATTTCTTTCAAGCACGAGGAGCGGGGTGCAAAAAAGGGCAAAAAAAGAAAAGAAAAAAAAAATTTAATTTACGTTTTTTCAAGCGGTTTAACAATTTCCGGTGATAAAAAGGATGGCAAAAGTAAGTGGTATTGTTTTTTGCGGTGAGGTGAGAGGGAGTATGTGGAAAAAAATTATAAAAAGAAAAAAGAAAAACTTTTTCTTCTTGAGGGAGCTTTTTCACCAATTTTTGTCGTAAATTTACCGGAAAAGATGATTGGGAAGTGTTTCGGGGATAAGAAAAAGAAGTAGAGAGCAAAAAAAAAAGAGTAAAGGTGTTAAGCGCTTTTTTCAGGCAAATTCGATCGGAAAAACGGAGTGTGTGTGTGATCGCATGATCACGGGGGAATAAAAGGTAATTTCCAAAAAATGAAACTTGCGCGCGCTTACCTGGACTTTTGCGCACTTTAAGTCGGAATTTCGCTAAAAAAGGTAAATGGTGATTTTTTTCAAGAACGAGGAGCGGTAGGGTGGAAAAAGTTCATAAAAAAATAATTTTTATTCCCTTTTTTTTTCAAATTTTTTCCACCCTACGCTCCTCGTGCTCGAAAAAAATTACCACTTACCTTTTTTTGCGAATTTCCGACTTAAAGTGCCCCCCCCCCCCCCCAAAAAAAAAAAAATAAAAAAAAGTGCCATTAAAATTACGACCAAAAATGATGAAAAAAGCTCTCCGAAGGGGAAATTTTTTTTTTTATTTTTTATAATTTTATTCACATTTTCCCTCTTCCCTAACCGCAAAAAACAATACCTCTTACTTTTCCGCCCTTTTTATCCCGGAAATGGGAAAACCGCACGGATAAACGTCCGCTAAATAATTTTTATTCAGTTTTTTTGTTTCAAATTTTTTCCACCCTACGCTCCTCGTGCTTGAAAGAAATTACCACTTACCTTTTTTTGAGAACATCCGACTTAATGTGCCCAAAAATCCCGCTAGGCTCGCAGAAGTTTCTTATTTTACAATTTTTTTTTTTTTACAAATTTTCTTCACATTTTCTCACTCCCCTTACTGCAAAGAAAAATACCACTTCCTTTTTCCATTTTTCTCACAGGAAATCGCAAAAAACCGCACGTGAAAAGGTCCCCTAAACAAACTTTTTTGGGGGGGGACTTTTTTGCACGCGACCGCTCCTCGTGCTCGAAAAAAATGTACCACTTACCTTTTTTTTTGCGAAATTGCGACTTAGAGTGCACAAAAATCCCGCTAAGCGGGCGCAAGTTTCATTTTTTTTTAAATTACTTTTTTTCCGCCGTGATCATGCGAACACACACACACACACACACTCCTTTTTTCCTACCGAAAATGCCTGAAAAACGTGCTTAACACCTTTTTCTTTAAAATAGTTTTGTTGGTCTCTATTTCTTTCCCTTACCCCTGAAACACTTCCCAAACATTTTTTCCGGCAAATTTACGACCAAAAATGGTGAATAAGCTCCCTGAAGGATAAACATTTTTTTTTTTTGTTTTTAATCATTTTTTTTTACATTTTACCTCGCCCCTGACCGCAAAAAACAATACCATTTACTTTTATCACCGGAATTGGGATAACCGAACGGAAAACGTCCCTTAAAAAATTTTTTTTCTTTTTTTTTTTCCACTTTTTTGCACCCTACCGCTTCTCGTGCTCGAAAAAATTACCACTTACCTTTTGTTTCGAAATTGCGACTTAAAGTGCCCAAAAGTCCCGCTGGGCACTGCCAATATTCTTTTTTTACTAATTACCTTTTTCCCACCGTGATCACGTGAACACACACACTCCGTTTCTCCGACCGAAAATGCCTAAAAAAATGCGCTTAACACCTTTTTCTTTTAATTACTTTTTTGGGCTCTCTACTCGTTCTCCTTACCCCCGATACACTTGCCAATCTTCTTTCCTGGGAAATTTCCGACCAAAAATGGTGAAAAAGCTCCCCAAAGAGGAAAAAAAATTTTTTTTTTTAATATTTTTGTTCACATTTTCCCTCTCCCCTGACTACAAAAAACAATACCACTTACTTTTTCCACCCTTTTTTATATCTGGAAATGGGATAACCGCACGGAAAAATGTCCCTTTAAATTTTTTTTTTTTCGACTTTTTTGCACCCTACCGCTCCTCGTGCTCGAAAAAAATTACCACTTACCTTTTTTTTCGAAATTCCGACTTAAAGTGTCCAAAAGTCCCCCTAGGCGCGCCCAAATTTCTTTTTTACTAATTACCTTTTTTTTTCGCCGTGATCACGTGAACACACACCCACCCGTTTCTCCAACCGAAAATGCCTACAAAACGGGCTTAACACCTTTTTTCTTCCAACTACTTTTTATTGCTCTCTACTCTTTCTCCTTACCCTCGAAACACTTCCCAATCATCTTTTCCGGACAATTTAAGACCAAAAAAAATGTGAAAACGCTCCCTGAAGGAAAAAAAATATTTTTTTTTTTTTTTCTTGTCATTTTCCCTCTCCCCTGACCGCAAAAAAAAAAAAAAAAAACTTACTTTTTCCGCCTTTTTTATCACCGGAAATGGGAAAACCGCACGGAAAAACGGCCCTGAAAAAAAAATTTTTTTTTGGACTTTTTTTTACTCTACCGCTCTTCGTAATGGAAAGAAACTACAACTTATCTTTTTTTCCAGAAAATCCGACTTAAACTGCTAAAAAATCACGCTAGGCGTGCGCAAGTCTAATTTTTTACAAATTACCTTTTTTCCGCCGTCATCATGCGAACACACCCAACCACCCATACATTCCGTTTTTCGAACCGAAAATGCCTCAAAAACGCGCTTAACACATTTTTCTTTAAATTACCTTATTTCTCTATCTACTCTTTTTTTTTTACCTCAGAAAGACTTCCCAATCATCTTTTCCGGCAAAGTTACGACCAAAAATGGTGCTCACTAAAGAGGAAACATTTTTTTTTCTTTAAATTTTTTTCACACTTTCCCTCTCCTTTGACCGAGAAAAACAAAACCACTCACTCTTTCCAGCCTTTTTATCACCGGAAATGGGAAAACCGCACGGAAATACGTCACTTAAATTTTTTTTTCCCACTCTTTTTCACCCTACTGCTCCCTTTAATCGAAAAAAATTACCACACCTTTTTTTCCGAAATCCCGACTTTAAGTGCCCAAAAAATGCGCTAAGCGCGCAAGTTTACTTTTTCCAACCAATAATTCCTAAAAAAACGCGTTTAAAACCTTTTTCTTTAAATAACCTTTTTTCCTGTCTTCTTCCTTCTCCTTACCCCCGAAACACTTCCGATTTATCTTTCCCGGCAAATTTACCACCAGAAATGGTGAAAAAGCTGCCGGAAGGGAAAAAAATAATTTAGTTTTCTTTTTTTTTTTTTTACATTTTCCCTATCATCTGACCGCAAAAAACAATATCACCTTCTTTATATCAACGGAAGTGGGAAAACCGCACGGAAAAACAACCCCCTCAAATTTTGTTTTTTTGTTTTTTTTTTTGTTTTTTTTTTGACTTTTTTTCACCCTACCGCTCCTCGTTGCAAAATACGCATTTAAGGTTTTTGCTAGCTACAACTACCCTTTGTGCCGGGGAGACATAGATTTATATTGTTGATCCAAAGTTATCAAAGTTAAAAGTGTTTTCATACAAAGAAAATAAGGCAAAAATATGACTTTAAAAATTAGATTAGCTAAAAAACTATTTACCTTTTTTAAGCATCAAAAAAAAAGAGCATTTTAAAAGACGGAATCGTTTATTAAACATACAAGTGTCATAGACATGAAATCAAATAACAACATAAATGAGTGTCATACACAAGATAAGCTTATTGATAGAGAACATCAACCTCCTCTTCCGTCCATGCTTTTCTGAATTATTTTTCTAGGTATCTCAGTTTCATCTTCATGCCATGTAAATCTTTTTGTAAAGTTTTGTTTTTTTCTCATACTCAGCGTCAATGTCAGCGCTTTCACTCTGTGTTGCCCCTCGTTCACTTGCAGTGGCAGCATTTGCATTTGTCGTTGTATCAATGTGAGTTCTCAACAATGTCGGCCGCAAGGTTCCACTCTGGACTTCATAAAGAAGACAAGATAAAAAAAAAAACATAAATGGCGACAGCAAAGGCACACTGTAAACTAAGGTGCATTTGTAATATATTGACAGATTGAGAGTAAAACAATTATACCAAGAGATAACAGTCGAAGCTGTTGGAAAATTATCATTTTAAAACCAGCCAGACTTACAGCAATCAAATTTCTTCAACATCTTGTAACAGATCAAGAAAAAAAAAAAGGAACTGGAGGCTCTATTATGTATCCTGTCATATTTCAGCTGTGTAAATACATAAAGGTAGGAGTCACAAAAAAATGATGTTTAAATACTGCTTTTGTTTGCATGGACGTCTTTTTGTTCGTTTGAGGATTCAATTTCAGTCATCGTAAAAGCTTTACGTGTATTATGGACAGGCACCAAGAGTTAGGCCTGACAATTTTACTTGCTGCCACACAGAGAGGCGGGGTTACCATTTATATCATTTCTTTCTCAACTGGTCACATTATACGGACACCGGCCCAACCAGTAGGGATCCGTACGGCGCAATCGCGATTTGAACCCCGCATACTCCTACAACGGCACATGAAAGGCAAACACTCATTTGACTTAGCCACCAAGCTCTACTGTAACCCAAAGGAGCTTTTTCATTTCTATGTACAGAAATTATTTTTATTTCTGTTAATGAAATTAATTTTTTTTAATTTAACGGTGATTTAGAATGTTTTTTTGACAAAGGGCATTATATCCAAGAAAAAAAAAATTTCTGAAAAATTCACCAAAATTTAACATAAAAATAAAACCAAACGGACTGAAAAAACAGCCACAAGAGAATATAATACAGAAAAAAAAGTGTGGCACTGATTTAGCCATAATCAAAATCCTAGATTGTAATGATAATAATAAACTTATCGGTAAAGATCAAATAGCCATAGCAGAATAGCACGTCCAAAATCCCCCCTTCCCCCCCCCCACTCACACACACCCTCTCTCTCTCTCTCTCTCTCTCTCTCTCTCTCTCTCTCTCTCTCTCTCTCTCTCTCTCTCTCTCTCTCTCTCTCTCTCTCTCTTTCTCTTTCCATCCCCCCACATTCTTCTTTCCTCTCCTCCTCTCTCTCCTTTCCAGTCTTTCGGACAGGCACTCGAATTTTACACATTTCTTTTCTCTCACGATGTAAAATACATTTTTCTACACAAACTATGATAAAGTATACAAAATGTATCCATAGTGTATAGAACACAGAAAAGAAAGATTCTCAGTTTCTAAACTGTCTTGAGATCCATTGCTACAATCGATAACTATGCCCAACACATAAAGCTGCCTGCTGTAATATGCTTGTCCGATGGGTGTACGAGGTCACTGGTGTAACAGATTTTGATGATGGGGGTGATCTGTGGGGCTCTGTTTCTCTAGGGGTTTCAAAATATTTACAGCCAGTCACATGACTCATCCGTAGAACATGTCCGAAGTCCGCAAGTAAAGATTGCAACTGTTTAATCCAACACAAGAGCTAGACTATACAATATCTGTAGGTTGACTCAGTAATCACTCACTGTAGGTAGACTTAAAACATTCCCGGTACACGTCATTAGCAATTAGCAACCAATCAAAAAGGTAAACAAGGGTTGACGAGATCATTACTATGCTAGAACTAAGTCGGAGATTCGAGAAGAATCTTGACCAAACAAATGCGGGCTGTATTCAATGAACAAGACTAAGTTCTTAGGCTTGAAATACAAACATTATGCAACAAAATAAGATAATGTACATAGATCTACCCGATCCGCTACCCAAAAGTTACGCACCAAAAAAGGGTGAGGAAATGAATAGATCAAATTATAGTACATTGCGTTACTAGGTTCTCCATTAAAGCATTCAATTATGCTCTCTTGCACATCATTTAGCAGGTAACTGCTTGGCTCGCCTGTGGTGCAGGATGAATTCAACAGCCATCACTTTTTTTTCTTTCTCTGAGAGCCGTTTTGCACCCTGCTCCGGAACTGTGTGCACGTGGAACAAACATCTGTTGCCGGGCGACCAAAGCCGAGATTAAAACGTCTGGAATACACAGAGTAATGTAAAGAAAAAGACACCTGCAGGTCATTTTGTTCTTTAAACAGCCTGTACATTTTTGCAAGTGAGTTCATATGGCACATAATTTCCTGCCAGGGAAATTGCGGCGACCGCAATGGCTTGCTCTGCATTTAAACTTCAGGATATGTGTCTTAAGGGCATCCCTCTTGGCGTCATCCTGCTCAACATTGCGGCGGCCACCACGATTGGGTCGGGATTTCTGATGAGTGATGAAATACTTTGCCTGTCTAGTTACACGGTCCTTGGATATGCCTGTAAAAAATCAATGTTCTTGTTAAAAATTTTGCTAAATATTTTTATTTTGTTACACTGTTTCAGAAACAAAAGCTGTCCAAATGGTATAATACAACGGAAAGATTTTACAGGATAAAACTTTCTACCTGAAAAAGAGGGGTAATTTTTTCGATACGTGATGCTGTAGACCATTATTAACTTTTTATTTTCTACTTTGTTCTTTTGTCCATGTTTGAAAAAAAACACTGCCCTGCTGAGTGAGTATGTAGAATTTGACAGAGTAAGCTCGCATTCTCCGGCGTTTCTCCGACACTCGCTCTCTCTTGACAGGCTGGACTAAGATCATCCGCGGAAGATAAGCATCTTGCTCCACCTGCCGGAAATCATAAATTTTAAGTAAATCCTTGGAAGACTCGAAAGCTATACTTTTAGATCTGTGTATAATAACAAAATGATATATATATATATATGACCCATTGCCAAATAAGGCATATCTGTATGAGTCACTGCAGTACTTGAGCCATAACGTTATGTTTAAACCACGGTTCTATCACATTTCTGGCACATTTATTAAAATGTAAATAATCAACAGATGCAAAATTTTATTTTGATTGATCAATTGATTTTTATTTTACAGACTTCCAAACTATGAAATCGATACTAAAATCGACCGTGAAAATCTATCATGAAATAAACCTTACAGGAAACTTCACTCCAAAATCATTTTAAGAAGGCTTCAAAGGTTACTTTTCTCTGCATAGACATTGGAAGGAGTGCACTGCCGTACTTTGACAAAGCACCTTTAATGTAAAAACCTTGATCTGAGAAAAACGCAATTTAGTTCGTTTCACATATTTTAGCGAAAATGTTAATCAGATGTTGTTTTTCTTTCATCACAAATAGGTAAAAAGGGCTTGGTGTGATTTCAACTTATATATTGTTTATAAAAGTTTGAAAATAAAGGTATTAGAACCTTAAAGGCCTTTTGTCATAGTACTTTTATCACAATAAACCAGAGGTTTTTTGACAAAACGCCTAAGGGCACATGCGTGGCCACAATAATTTCACAAAACGCCTTTACCACCACTTTGAGAGTTGAAATTACGCCTTTAGCACCCGTCCTTACTTAACAAAACACCTTTACTAGTCAAAACCTCATTACGTTCTTCTATCTCTCTGTCTACACTGTCTAATATGCAGTAGAGGACAATTTGATGACTTTATTTTCTTTATTGGCTTTACAAAAGAGCAACAGTAGACTAAGAAATAGCATATAAATAAAGACATGATGAATAAATATGTTCACATAAAGATATGGTGTTTCCATAGAATATATAATGCACATATAAGATTGTATATTTAAAGCATTCGCTAAACTGGAATTGTGGTAAAAAATGAAAAGAAAGGTAAAGGAGGGTTTTAAATAAACATATTAAGAACGTCCAGGAAAATACTAACTCAAATAAAAAGAATACGGACATTAATTTAGAGATAACGCACATTTAGGGAGAACGTATGGAGAGATATACAAAGAAATATAATGGAAACATTGAAATTAAATACATGTATGACTAGTTCAAAACACTATTTACAACAGTCTATTCAAAATTTTCTGTGATGTCGATTTCCGTGACGTCGGCGACTTCGTTGTTTGTTTGGATGGTATTCCAAAAGACACGTTTTGGTTCGGGCATGAGGCGTTGAAGTGACTCAATGATTTTCATTTTCTTCCACTCCGAGGTCTTGATCGGATCTGTGGTATGTTCGAACCAGAATCAATATCTCTTTGGGTCTTTTTCATCAGAAAGTCACACTCTTCAAAAACGTCATCATCGTGTTATAATTTGAAAAAAAAGACTCTTTGAGCCTGCTCGAAGTTGAGCCTCTTGAATTTGCTTAAGGTATGGTATCTTTACAGTTTTTCCTCCACTGACACGTTTGTCCCACTTGACGAAATCATGATACTGCATTTCTACAGTTTTTGGAGCACCACCACATGTCTGAACAACCGTCACAAAATCGTGAAAGTTGTAGACATTCTTCCTCCGGCGCATATTTTTTCCATCAGTCCGTGAAATGAATCAGCAGACAGGAAAGTTCGACCCGTTTCGAGGTACTTAAATGTCACTGTTTTTGGTGGGACACCTGCATTGCTATTGATCTACCTTGTAATTGACGTGAATAAAGTCCAGTTTTTATTTTGAGCTGAGCAATTATGTACCAGATCACAATGTCTTTGGCGTCCTCAGCCATCATTGAAATTGCCTTGATGAAGGCCTAGTAACGTCAGCAGCAGAGCGACCAGATATACCCTCGTGCCTCAAAATAGAGGTCACTTCTTTGGCGTGCTGATCACCTTAAGGCGCGAATGTTTCGTGACATACCAGAGGCCGATTGACCAAGACACAAGATTTGACACCGGGCATTGATGGTAGCATAATCACCTTTTGCATGTCAGCCGCCACGTAAATCGTTGTCCACTCATCGGGATCTTCCTCTGCGTCTTTCTTATAGTGGATACGACCTCTAACGTAATTTCGTTTGTGCTCCAACTGAATTTTGCAGGAGTCACAGTCAAGATTTTCTTGTGGCTGAGAATGCTCGTGAAGTTTAAAGGCCATGCACTGCTCGCATTCTTCAACTCCAAGCTTTGCAAAAGAAATGCCCTTTGCTACCACCCGCTTCCGATACGAATCATATCCAACTTGCAGGTTCGGATGATTTTCGAGAAAGAGACCGTGTATGTTACAAACTGTGACATCTGGGGGAAGATAACGTTTTAGAGGTGCGTGGCTTCGTCGGTAGTGACTGCAAGTAGGATGAAATAACTCAATGTTCGTTGATGGTTTCCAAAACATCGTCACGATAAGCATGGGCTGGTTTATGTTTGCCTCTTTGGTCAGGGCGCAGAAAGATATTTTCGGCAGGAGATGATTTTTCAAGACATTTAATCACTGAATTCGAAGAGTATCCAAGTGTTCTCAGAAAGAAAGCAGCACAAACTTTGATACGGGCCCATTCTTGTTGGTAAAAAAAATATTCCCTTCGTTTTCTGTTTGGGGCTGGTGTCTTCGATGATATTATAGAACTGTTGTTGAAAATCCAACCCTTGCGATCATTGTAAGAATTGTCCCAGTACTCATTGTGGAGATTTTCTCGACGATTCTGGTCAATATTTTCATAGCATCGATCTTTGCATGTACATGCACTCAGTATTGGATGCTTGGCCTTTTGTTTTCGATAGTCATTGGTAGCGGCTGATTGTGTTGCTGCGCTTGCTGAGAGTGGCAGAAGAGGATAATTCTCAGGATCTTCTACAATTTTCTCTTGCGATGGCACTGGTGATTGAGGTGGCAGGGGGGGGGGGGGGGAAGAGGATTGATGTCAGGATCCTCTCGTGCTTGATATGAAGCTGAAGATGATAAGACACGCGATGGAGTTTCCAGTAATGGTGAAAGGCGAGTGGGAACGAATTCAGCTAATTCCTGAAGAACTGACACGTCTAATCCGGTGACATAAGATGATGGCGCTGAACTTGATATCTCGTTGGCTAAACATTGAGAATCATTGGTCCCTGGAGACATTCTTTTTGTGGAGGGAGTGCGCACAGGCATGAGTTCTACAAACTTCTTCTCATGCTCTTCTGATTCCGAGCTGGATGAATCAGAGGCAAATGGGTTGTCTATACTTTCATCCGATGAATCATCAGGTGAAGTAGTCTGGGTCAAAATCTGAGAAAAGTCCAACCGGCGGCGAACTGATACTACAGGTTTCGGAACTTGCTGGCTGGACGGACCTGGAACATTATCCAGGCCAGTAAATGCAGGCTGCTCAAAACGGGTTTTTTCTTCTTGTCTCTCTTTCTGAAGGTTTTGGAGTCGGCGGCGTTTCACCAATGGAGGTTCATCATTGTCAGAATCTTCACTGTTGCTTGAGTGAGCAGGGGGTATTATGACCTTTCTGGATTAGACATATATGCACTAATGATTGTTGTTGTCATAAATGAGTCCATCCTTAATGCATGAAAATCTATTGTGCAATGGTCATTTTTACACCTGTCTATGTTTGCACAACAGCTCAAACATAGTTAAGAACACCTACATAATGATGTCACCTGAAGTTAAACCTTGAAAAAAATGTAACAAATCAAAAAATTATACTTTCGTTGAAGCAAAAAGGAGATGAAATATAAAATGGGGTATAATTCTTCTTCTTCTTCTTCTTCTTCTTCTTCTTCTTCTTCTTCTTCTTCTTCTTCTTCTTCTTCTTCTTCTTCTTCTTCTTCTTCTTCTTCTTCTTCTTCTTATTATTATTATTATTATTATTATTATTATTATTATTATTATTATTATTATTATTATTATTATTATTATTATTATTATTATGAACTGCCATAACCGTACTATGAGGCTTCCCTTTGTTTCAAGTTAAGAGCCTGCATAACTTTTAAAGAATGTAGTCGGTACGAGTTCACACTCTAAATATGATAAGTTGTAAAGTATCTTCCAATTAAATAAATATCCACTTACATAGCTACCAGGTCTTTGAACAGATCTTGGAATTTTTTTTCAGAATTCATAGCGAAGCAATCGTTGAATATCTAGAACCGCTTCACTGCTGTTTTATACTAAAATGATTTTGGATTCTTCAGTGATGTTTGCATTTAATAGAGAAGACAGAGTGTGCTTTTTGCTGGATTTAAATAGGCCTTATTTATTGAGAGGATGTCAGAGGTAAAAGGCGAATGTCGAGGATTGGCTTGTGATTGATCTGATAAGACAGTGACCGAACACAATTCATGCGATAAATGAAATGGCGGTTCATGAGCCGGAGTAAACCTCATTTTCTTGAAAAAACATGATCATCAGGCGTTTTGTGAAAGCACAGGCGCACCCCATTTCCTGTAACCGCAAAGACTTACACCTTTAGCTTTAGATTAAAGGCGTTCTGTCAAAGTAAAGGTGTTTTGTGAAAGTACTGAGGCATGCCTTTAGACTAAGGGCATTTTTTTACGTTAAAAAAGTAAAATTTATTCGAATTCAAAGAATTTTTCAGGCCTTAGATTTTGTTATAAGTTGGAGAACGAAAATACCTATTGATTTAAAGAATAAAAAATGTTCGCGCCAAAAGTGTTAAAGGCGTTTTGGCAGAGCAGTTCCTCAGGGCCAGTTATTTCACAGAGATATGGCAATGACGAAAATACAAGCCTTAAAACATCAGTTTTATACTTTTGATCAATGCATCGCACCAGAATGTAAGACTGAAATGTGGTGGTGACTCCCTGAGAGAATCAGTTCCACAAAACCAGGGAGCATGCCTAACACTCATTTTTTCTTGAATACAGACTCCTGCACATTGGAATAAGGGGCACACCTAGGCAATTCAGACACTAGTCAGTAGTTTTGGTTCAACACAAACCATAAATTGCACAGCAATGCTTTAGACCTCAAAGCAGTTCTCATGGGATCGCAAAGCCTTTGCAGCCAGTTTTATAACTGCCACATTCTTGTTCATATCCGTGGCATCCCACTCTTCAGACCATGCTAATCAGCTCAGCTATCATGTTTAACTTTCCTCTCTTTGATTCACACCAGAAAGCCCATCGAGAGACACCCGATAGCTGATAGACTACACATGATGACTTGTCTCATTTCAGGCAGAGATTAACCAAGGATGGCGTAGAGCAAAAAGTGTTACACCATTACGCCAGCCTGAGGAAAGTCTACACACTAACAATATAAAAATGATTTCATAACATTTGTCATCTCAGAAAGGACTCAGGATCAGGGGACGCAAAGTTATTGATGTACTTTCTGCAATATAATGGTATATAACAGATACAGCTATAGTGGTATCAATTCTGCTTAGTCAACAGTGCCCCTCTTAGTTGACATTGACTGAAAAAGTAGACATCTATTGAAATTCTTTATGAAAGAAGAGTTTCACCAACACCCCCCACCCCCAATACCTAAAATATAAAAGCATTTTTGGATGTTTCAGTAATTCTGAATTACATTAAATCCTACTGGGGATGATATCGATTTGCCTTACCGTAGACTCTGTCTCAAATCGATCATGCTTATTGCCCTCACAACTCGGCAACGGGTGCAAACCATCGCATCACTGTATTTAACTTCTTTGTCTGTACTAAGTAAGAAGCATCTCTTGTGCTAAATGATCTTCTAAACACAGCATCACCACAGAGTAGGAACTTTTTACTTGACTCGCACAAAAGATTGTCATTAGTCTGATAAATATTTGGTGAGTGTAATCTCTCCGACGTAAGACGGTTAGTCTCGAGACTTTTAGTAAATGGTTCAAAGTCTTCAAACAGCTCCTGGCAGAGGCACGGATTGGTACGGTCAAGTACGCACACAGTAGCCGGGCTGCTGTGGCCACAAAGGCTGCGGTTAACTCAGATACCGCCTATGTTTTACCTTCGATTGGATGGAAGTCTTCGCAGACTTTTGAACGTTTTTCACCGCAAACCCAGGGAGTTGGAATTAACATAATGACGCGACTCAGGTAGCGGACGCAGCTTGTTTTGATGCAGCGGTTATGAGCAGTGATAATCTTGAATAAACCATGACATTGTTAGTAGTTGATGTGAATGATGATTATACATTGATTTGAAAGATTAGATCATTGAATCTACATTTCTAGATCATTAATTTACTTTGATCCTGATATATCGATCTGATAGACTAGGCTCGTCAAATCCAAATACAGTGGGCATCAACACAACTCTCCTCTTTGTACTTTGCCTACTGCTGCCTCACACGCAGAACAGTTCTATGCCATAACTAGAAATCTCATAGCGATAGGAGACTACGTTTTAAGAGCCGGATGCAATGTCATGCTTTTTCTATTACTGGACTTTAGTCCTGTGGCTAAATTTAGTTATATCAAAAATTATATCTTACGAGTTTATAGTGCTATAGCAGATTCTGCTAATTCCCATGCAACGTCATGATGTTTCCACACCAATAAATTCTGGTCCAATATGTCCTGTAAGCTACGCATTGAGGCCACCCTTTGCTTGTATCAATATATCTTATGACTCAATGTTGCTACAGCAGAATTCTGCTAATTCCCATGCAACGTCATGATGTTTCCACACCAATAAATTCTGATCCAATATGTCCTGTAAGCTACACATTGAGGCCACCCTTTGCTTGTATCAATATATCTTATGACTTAATACTGCTACAGCCGAATTCTGCTAATTCCCATGAAACGTCATGATGTTTCCACACCAATAAATGCTGATCCAATATGTGAGTTTAGCATTTATGTCACCTCTCTTTTGTACCTAGATATACTATATACTAGGTTAATACATTGGCACACGACATGCTTTTACGGCGTTTTACACATAATGTTTCAACTGATTGATGGATTACTCGTGGCATGTGTACGTATACATACACACGTGTTAGCCGAAGATTATAAATTTATACCAGTCTATTTGAATATTAATCTGTTTACAATTTAATGCTTATGAACCATGATGTTCACTATCTAATCTTCAGTATTGAACTTTTCATTTCCTTTTTCGTTCAATATGAACGCATCATTTTCTATCATCGTATCATGATGACTTTATTTATAAATATATTCTTATATCTTCTGATATAATTATCTGATAGGTTAAACTGCAATCTTAACATCTCAACGACATGTTATTCTGGACCCCATTACAACGTAATTATGTGAAACGCATTTTTTCACACGATGTGGACAGTGGCACATTGCCCTGATAGTATAAGTTGTGTTAACTATTATGTCTTTGAAGTCTCAAGTGACCTCATGAATATTAAGTGGGTCCGTAGAAGGAAAGGTAAACGATACTTACCAAGTTGAAGTTTGCTGGTTATTCTACGGATCCATTAATATTCATCGAGGTCAATTGCCTTCCCTTATGTATTTTGGTTGCACCCTCCCGTACGTATTTGTCTGTAATGATATGTCAGTATCATAGACCACATTAGAATCATAATAGTTAACAACTTTAAAGTGTGAGCCTCCACGGCCGTGACCAGCCTATCTCAATTGACCTCGATGAATATTAATGGGTCCGTAGAATAACCAGCAAACTTTAACTCGGTAAGTATCGTTTACCTTTCCATTCTACTTAACACTGCTCAGCAGCAACCTACTCCACCACAGTATGTTCATTCACTTTATGAAATATGCGTTTAAAACGTTTAAACATAATAATTTATATGTAAAATTATCATAATCATTCCACACACATAATTGCCCTAATGAGTCGCAATTGTTGTTTACCCTTTAAGAGATTTGTTGTTTCCAAAAAGCTTCAATGGTTCATTTCATAGAAAATTTTGGTCTTTACAGTGTTGAAACACACTCATTTCAGAAAAAAAAAATAGAACCCAAATTTTTTGGATGCTGTGGGAAAGGAACAAGAAATTTCACAAAGATGTCTAAATAAATACAAAAAAAATTGCGCTCCCACTCGTGCTTTCCCAGATTTTAATTGAGGAAAAAGGTAAAGTAGTAAGTAACATTTATTTATTTTTCTGTTTATTATACTTTTTTTTTATTATTATAATTTATCTTTTTTGAAAAAAGATCCTCCTAGACGATAACTGGACCAGTTTGGGGGAACTCTCATTTCAGTGGTTAAATTGCATTTAATGAAGATGTTGTTAAATACATAGAGGAAATCCGTTCCAATGCTAAATATATTTTTTATTGAGTATGAACCTAAGAAAACTGGGGGGCGGGGGGGGGGGGGGGGGGTTACATTAAGGCGTAGTTGAAACTGTAATAGTTCCGTTTTGTTTCAATACCTTCTTTCGGTTTCTCGGGAGACTTTCTAATTTTGATGTTAATCAAATGAAGGAAATTCATAGCCGAGTAATTTAAGAGGTTTCATTGCAAATTGTATCTCAGTTTTCAAGATTGTTGCTCAGTTTGTCTCCATACTTATAGTGTTGTTTTCATAAATGAGCTTTTCGTGTATAAAAAATATATTTATGCAACTTATTTAAAACCTATTTCTTATTTCGATATGCAATGCCTGTATGCTTTCCAAGGCATTTAAACTATCAAGTAGCAGTATGTGAAAATTAAAATTTTTTATTTGTACGATTCGTTTTGTCGTTTTTGTCAAACCATATAACATTTCCAGACAAAATCTAACGCTTACCCGGCGGCTTTTTATACAAAGTAATGAAGAACTGTGCATTGCTTACATATTGAGTTCTTCCTTTAGTTACGTTTGAAAATTACTTTGAAGGTTCATTTAGTGTTGCTTCCTTCATTCATGCAATGATGATAAATCTCGTGAAAAAAAATGTACGTAAATGGACCGTCCTCACTGTCACGAAAAATCCGCCAGTTCCGCGCATGGATTGACTCACTGAGAACATTTGAGGGAAAACCCGCTTTTCTCGGTTAAATGAAGGCAGAGGGCCTTTGCGATGAATGACAAAAAAAAAGAAAAAAGAACCTTTTACTCTTTCACACAATTATTTCCACTTGACTGATAAGTACTCAATAGGGAATGATATGACGAGCCAGTAAGGGTTCTTAGCTCCTGTTTTATGTAGTACTTTCAGAAGCTAATAAAGAAAATTTGATTTTCGTTTTTTCCCTTAAGAAAAATAAAACAAATGGTTCTATGATATACCGAGTATTTAAATTTTTCTGTTTCGACAGCATATATCAGTTGAGATAATTGATTCACAAGATCTTTTAATTTATAGTCGAATTTGATAAAACTTTGTAAATGACCCCGTTGCAAATTCAGCTTCAGCTTAGTAAAATACTTTTTGGGACCTCAATTTTTTGAAAAGTAATATGAAATTAATGAGGCTTGACATTATTTGATATGAAACCTGTGTCTCAAAAGCCTTAATTTGGGCAATGATGGTATGTCGATTGCTAGTCTACCATTGGCATGAATATGTTTTATTCTTAAAACTGATTAAATAACTAAAAAAGAAAGAAAATAAAATTAAAATAAAAACTCAAGCAATTAATACTGGTGTGAGAGGTAATATAATTTTATTCAATTATGTAGCAACGAACTAAGAATGTATAGCGATACCGGACTTGACTTGACTTAGGCCTGTGAACCCCTTGTGGGGCAAAGGCCGCCGACAAGAGTCCTCCAGGCATCCCGGTCCCCAGCGAGGCTCTCCAGTTGCTTCCATGTGTGACCCAGCCTCTTGGTGTCAGCCTCTAGGTCTCGGCGCCAGGTATTTCTTGGTCTTCCCCGCTTCCTCTTTCCCTCGTGGTGCTGCAGCCTGGTTTCCTCAGTGTGTGCACAACCCATCCCCATCGTCTCCGAAGGAACTCTTGTTCTACTGGCATTTGCCTCGTTTGCTGCCGCAGCTCTTGATTGCTGATCTTTTCTGGCCACTTGATCTTTAAAATTATCCTGAGGCACCCATTGATGAACGTCTGTAGCCGGTTCATTGTTTAAAGGGTAGTCCTCCAGGTTTGGGCCCCATACAGCAGAACTGGCTTGACTGTTGTGTTGAACAGTCTAAGCTTTGTGTTTTTCGTCAGCTTTGAGGCTTTCCACACGTTTTTTAGCTGTTTGAAAGCTGCTCTCGCCTTTCCAATCCGGACTCTCACGTCAGCATCCGTCTCTCCTTTCTTGTCCACTATGCTGCCAAGGTATGTAAAACTTTCAACCTCCTCTAAAGCTACATCTTCCAGTAAGATGGGGGCTGTACTGGCAGAGCGATACCGGTACTTAAAGATAATTTTCAGATCTTTTCAACTTTAAGTACGCGTAAATTCTTTATCTTTCTTCATTTTATACCCCACCTTAAAATGAGATGTGTTATGCTTCTTGCTTTATTTGTGCAAAATTACCGATTAATTGAAAAAAAAAAAAATAAAATAAAATAAAAAACAAAAAACAAAAAACAAACCCAAAAGCCACGGTAACTTCTTAATGTTTGTTCATTAGGTTTAAATCTTTCCTTTCTTCAGTTTTTAAAGAAAACTCGATTTTCGTTTTTTTTACCTCTTGAGGGGAAAAAAACTGATTCTATTTAGAGAACTTGTAAATACATTCTTCACGTGCTACTCTTCTCTGCAGGTTACCATCATAATAAATGCTTTATTTTCAAGTCATTGTTTTTTATTTTGGGCATGTATAAAAATTTCGTTATTCACTTCACTCATGGTCCTGGGTTGATTCCAGGCTCCAATAGACCCGTTTTGTATAATTCAAGCGAACTATTTTTAACCTGCTTGCCCGCCCTTCAAGGGTTACGCCAAAGGGACGCCGCCCTAAATGCTTAGACACAGCACAAGAACATGAAGACCGAAAAAAATTTTTTTTATTCTCAAACTTAAAACTACATAGCTTACACTTTAGTTCACTTGCGCAGCTTTCGGACTAAGTGCTAGCATTTGTAGATCTCGATCTAGATCTAGATTCATCCTGTCGTTGGGGTACTCAAAACTAACTTCAATCCAAAGATTAAGGATAGGTTAGAAAAATGAAAAGGTTTATGCAAACAGGAATGCCATCTAGATTCTAGATCTAAATCGTTCAAGACCTTCACCACAAGCCCGTTAGTTTGTCTTTCGCCACTTCTACAGATCTTTGAACAAACCGTCTAGATGTAGATCCAAGTCAATGTTTGGCTTATAATCAGCCTGTGTAGCTTAATTTTTAAGATAATCTTTCTTAAAATAACCGTTAAAACCATCTATGCTTCCCAAGTATTTTGCAAATGGATAACATTCTTCTGATCGATATTCATATCTGAACCATAGCCTGTCGATAAGCTTGTTGTGGCGCCCACTCTCTCTAAATCATAATGGTTTCCCAAAATCCTTAACCAAAACGCGCCTATTGCTTCAAAACAACACCCTAACACACTAGTGGGGAAATATTGCCCGTTAGTATATCGGTACATTAACATTCTCCAAATTGTCCATATAAGCTTAAAATGATTATCTTGAAACGCTCTAGATCTAGTAAGGCAATAAACAGACGAAATTTCATTTAAAGATATAACGGCTCAAATGTGAACTAGTGTCATTTTAAAAAGGTGGTAAGGACACCTCCACTTTTCCTCTTTTATTTAATTGTCTTCAGTGTTCCATACAACTGTCTTGTGATTGACCGATTTCACTCTAATTAAAAAAAATAAAACGTGGAAAAAGTTATCAGGCAATCATTAAATCAACAGAACATTTTTTAAAATTAGATCTAGATCTTAGCTTGATAGCTTCTTTTAACCCACAGGCATTTGGATCAGTATAATAAACTTCTCCAGAACCGTCTGCCACAAAATGATCCAACAATGTGCAATAATCGCACTAGATCTAATCTGATCTCACAGATTTTACTATCAGTTCTCCAAAGAGATTTTTTGCTCCACATGTCACAGCAAAACAGAGGCATTCTTGGGTTCTGAACAAATTGACTCGTGAAAAAGGAAGCACACATTCTGTCATGCAAAATTTTATTGCTCTGCCTCTTCGAGCAGCTTGCACACTTATATCACGGTTACGTTAACCTAGATGAGTAGATGTAATTGTATACTAAATAAGAATTAAGACGAGGCTAACTGAGGGCTCTCAAGAAACACCCTTCCTCTTTAAAAACATGCATTTTATAAACATTTGCACACACATACTATACATGTATATGCTTTGACCACATAAGAAAAATCGAAAAATAAATGTGAAGAAGTGGGGTTACATGTATGGACTTTGTGCAATTCAAGCCACAATCACGCTAGATCTAATGAAGACCTAAATCTAGATCAATCCAATCTCACAGATTTTACTGATTCAAGGCTGACTAATGGTTTTGCAATGTATTGTAAGTTACTGTGGCATAATACTCATTTTCTTTTCTTTTCATTAAAAAAAAAAAATCTGTTTATTCTTGAAAAGTAGGCGTAGAGCAGTTTCAACATATAAAAATTATTCCACAAATTATGTGAAAGTTCTATTGTATCTATACACAAATTTTACTCTTCTTATCCAAGAAAGCTATCACATACTTTGCAGCAGAGAGGCACAACCAGTGTGTTACCATTGCATGGAAGAAAATATGCTTGTATACGTTGTAAATATCTTAACTACGAAATTTACAATAGCCTGGCTTATAGACCTTTCTGTTGCTTGATAATACGTGTAAACATTTTTTGTTAAACAGAGGCATTCTTGGGTTCTTAACAAACTGACTCATGAAAAAGGAAGCACACTTCATGCAAAATTTTATTAGTTCCATCCCTTTGAGCAGCTTGCACACCTGCTATCTAAATTTAGATCTTTAGCTTGACCTAGATAAGTAGATGTAGTTGTAAACTCTAAATCAAATTAAGACTATGCTAACTGAGGTCCTTCAATAAACACACTTCCTTTAAAAAAATGCATCTCATAAACGTATACAGACCCACACACTATATACATGTGTATATCTATATCTGCTTTGACCACATAACTGTAATTCAAAGAAAAATGCAAAGAGGCTGACCTATATTTTTTTCATCTTTATGTAGGCCCACCAGTCCTAAGGACTTAATCTGTACAAAGTAGCAAGATTCTGTATTGTTCACAAAATTGCAATTTATGGTTGCAGGGCATTCTTTATTGCATAATAAAAAAAAAACTCTAACAACTGTGAAGAAGATCAAACTTTCCCCTAAATAATTGAATTGCATTTGGTTGCATTTGACATTAATTTTTGCCTTAAAATTACATCCCATTTATTTAAAAAAAATGAAGAAAAAACAAAACAAAAAACCCCATGTAAATTCATTTTTCATACTAAGTTCTTTCGTGTCTGCCTTGTGATAAGGAAAGGTTTTCAAATGCTCTTTTTCCAAAATTGTCTAAAAATTTTGAAATTTCTAAGAAAAACGCACAAAATTTTATTAAACACTGATCAATCTACTCATAAAAAATTTTGATGTTTTAATTTGAAATGTTCCACAAAGACCGTGTGAGGCTACATCTAGGTAGATTGTCTGACGTAGGCATCTGTTCAGAATTAAGAAACTGATGCTATTTTATACCTGCATTGAATTTTCTCATATTAAAACTGTGCAGTGTTGTGGAATCATTTATGACTAAAAACAAAACCATTGTATGTATTTTCTTTTTCAAACTGGGAGGCTGCAATTTTGTGGGCTATACCCTTTTTCACAAAACATCATCCGTTGAAACAACAACAAAAATTTAAAAGGATCATATCTAAGCCTAGAAAAGAAATTTAAAATTCTAACAAAATTGAAGTCAAATTTTATTTGCCCCATTGACCTTCAGTAACACAAAACTGAGCTTTGGACAGGGACAGTGAAAAAAGCAAGTGGAATAAAGTCAGAGTGGAGAGAGAAGAAATCATCATAATCATTTTTTCCGATTTGATCTTTCGTCAGGGAAATTGCATAATGAATAGTATCCTGATGATACTCGTTTTGGTTCATTATAATAGGCCTACTTATAAAATAAGAGTTATACTTAAAAAGAAATATCCAACCAGATAAAGACAATTATGAAGCCTCTTGAAGATACCGGTACATCATCCTATGGTTTTCATTTAATGTTGTAGAACAATATTAATTTATGTCCTCATAAAAAGGTCATCTACATAACAACCTAGCTTTTTTATGATCCCCTTGACTTTTGAAGAAAATAATTAGCCAGTTTGTTAAAATCCCAACTGGTTTAAAGATATTGTAGAACTTGGAATAAACTGGCATTTGTGAATCCTCTAAGCTTTCCTATAGCTTTACAGTTCTTCAAGGCTTTGCTCATCCATTGCAAGATGTAGTCCTCTGCATCAGATCTCCATATTTCTTGTTGTTTTGCTTCTCTACTCATCACTCAAATGTCAAACTCGATACCCCTTTTCCTTAGTTGGTATTCAACTTTCCTCTGACAATTCTGTGAACATTTCCTATACCAATCCAAATTATGGCTTCTGTGTTGCTAAAAATAATTTTGTCCGTTGTTAAAATGAAGTCTATATAGCTATTGTACTTTCTTCCAGGTGATTTCGATATCCAATATCAGAGCCAGGTTTTTTTGTTGAGAAGAGATTGTTTGTTCCTATGATACATATTTCGACATTGAAGTCATCCATCTCAATTATAGTTTTGCATTTCTTTCATCTATGGCATTGTTTAGGTCTTCATAGAATTTTTCTATATCCCCGTCTGTGGTTGGAGAATAAACTTCAATGATTTGTCGTAATTCACATTGTAGGTTGACCTTGCAGGATATAACTCTTACTGAATTTGTTCGAAGATTTTGATGTAGTGATTCATGGACTTGTTTCGGACAAAAACTAGACTTTTTGCCTCCTGATGCTCTTTGGTCTTTCCTGCATAACAGACCCCGATGCCTTTTTTGCTAGTTCCTCAGACCCTCTCTTTTTCTTTTCAATTTGTACATTCTGATTACAGTATCTTCCGTTTAAAACTATCTAGCTGCCCAATAACTTTGTGAGTATCATTTTTGTTTGTACAGTTCTTACATTGTATGTACATACATATAGAGGTACTTTTCGCGCTCTTGGCTCCAAAGCCTCCTCTTTAAGGCTTTGGCTTGCAGCTTCATTCAGAGGTTTAGCCTCTGTATCACAGATTGCTTTTCTGATGTATATTTCTTCGAGGGATCTGTCTGTGAATTGTATGGTCTCCGACAGTGTGTCTTTTCCTGATTGATATGGAATGTGGCTAGCTGTGTGAAGAGTTGAAAGGCTTTTTCTGTCCTACTTGTAGCTTCTGGGACCTATAGCCCAACCTATGGACAATCAGGGCATTAAAAAGGATCTTGAAATTGATTAGGAATGTATTGATTTTGATGATTACTTCCCTTTTTATTGTCAATAAAAATGACACCCTTGCGAATAAGTAAATGGAGTCCAAAACTCGTTTAGAGCGTAGGAGAACCAGGAGTAAGATCCTGATTTTTCTTGGCATATGACATTGTGAGGTAGTTTGACCATTTCTCACAATCCTTAAGAATAATGTGCATAAAAATACCAAGGAGACCCCTAGTGGCTGCAACGAGATTATCCTCACTTTGATGTACAAAGAAATCATAGAAGCTAAATGAACTTCAAATTAAAAAAAAAAGCAATGGTTCATTCCAGGTAAAACTGTTTGATACCAACAAATATGGATTAAAATATAGGCAACCCCAAAGTTGAACTTTTTGTATGGGTTTATGTAGACACAGTTTTAATGATTAAAGGTATAGTACATTTTATACTAAGTTAGGTGCAGAAATAAGGTTAACAGAGCATTAAAAAGTGTTCTCAATTTTCTTTTTAATTGGCCTTTTCAATCCATAGAGATTAATTCCTGTAAACATGAGATATGCAGATTCTCTTCTTTATTACTTGACAATCCATGCACGGGCAAAATCATTTTCAATAAAAAGTGTCTATCTCCGTTATGACATTATGTAAAATGACTCTGGTGATGGTATTAGAAAAAGGTTCCACAAGAAAATTTTGCTGATGAAATCACACACAAGTCCACCCCATTGCCAAATGATGATGTCAACATGGATGGTGCAGGGACATCTAAAAAAAATTTAACAAATCATTGTTGATCCCTATAAAAACTGCACAAGATATGTACATATTTTTTTCTTTAAAAAAATATAAGGTCTTTTGTGTGAAATGCAAATCCAAAGTGTTACCTTTTTTCCTCATGGATGCCAAGTAATACTTTACAAGAAATATTTTGATACAAACATAAACTTGGTGGCACATTATTAAGACAACCACTGATTTGTGGACACCTGGAAAAAAAACAACAATATAGATTGCAGAGTTCCAAAGCGATATTTTTTGCCACTGCTCATTGAGCATTCCTTTAGGAGAATTGCAACCCCATATAAAGTAGAGTCCGGTTATTTCGAAGTCATTGGGTTAAGAAAAGGACTTTGAATTATCAGGATAGAGAAAGAGAGTAAAAAAATTGCTTTCCTTGATTTGAGAAGCCATAAAAAGAGGAGCCTTGTAGAATGACAATATAAATAAAAAATAAAGCCCACAAGTGAGATGACTGACAGTGAAACAAAGCCAGGTCGAGATAAATCTAGACTAAGTGATGAAAAGCAGGCACAGAGCTCTACATTGTCAAAATGGCATCATTATAGAGCTTTGTGCAAGCAGGCTACGTCACACACCCTGACCATGTGGAGAGTTCAATCAACGCATGTGGCAACAACACTCCCCTCCTCGTCCAGTCTATGAAGCATTCACACTGGTCCTTGGGCCTAACTCCCTTTTCCCTTAACTTCTCTTGTAGCCTTATTGCAGAATCTTGCTTGGACAGAACACACACAGCAGAATCGCCTGCCGCATGGAGCATAGCACAACTTTCTCTGTTTTACAAGCCAGGAAAATTGCTTTCAGAATCGGAAAAAACCCGCCCAAATGGCTTCAAAATTAACAGGATCCTTATTTCAAACTTCGAACTAACTGATATTATTTAATAAAGCTTAAAGAAAGAAATATTTGGTAAATTAAATGACTTCGAAATATACAAGAATTCGAACTGTCCGGATTCAAATTATTTGAAACATATTTAGGACACAGTGAAAATAAACAACCAAAAAACCCCTATAAAAATAATGTACAATTATATTTTGATGACTTTTAGTGAATAACAAAAAACGACCTAATGTCTATGATTTAGTGTGAAGTAAAAATTACTTTCAGAAGAAATACTAGATGATACAAAAAAAAATCCCAACTAATATCTATAGCCATAGAAAATTATAATGCAGAACACTTTCACCCTCACAAATGTCCAGCCTGAACCAGCACTGCCACATCTCGTTCATCATCATCCATAATGGGATCAAATGCTCTGGGCAAAGAATGGTGTGATAGAGATGTAGATTGGGTTTGGGATGATGTTTCCAACTGGGCTTGAGTGTGGGCAGGCCAGTTTCTTCCAGTCTCTTGATCACTACTTGTTTCAGTGTGAAGCTCATTACATGCCAGTGAGAATGGTTGTGATCCAAATCTGTGAAAACTGCTGTACACTGGATTGGTGAAGTTGTTCGGCATATCTAGGCTTGCCTAGAGATTGAAAAAGAATCACAGGAGAATGAAAAAATGAAGCATTAGTTTTTTTCACTCTCTCTTCGTTTTTCCAAAGCACACATGTTCATACTTTTCAACAACAAACAAAACCAAAGCCAAAGGACAGACATTTGCAGGATTACAAATACAAAACGAATTTCATGGTATAAAGGAGAAAAAATGTTAACTGCTGCTATCTTTACTACTAACACTTCTTCCACTTCTACTGCTCTACTACTACTACTATCACTACTAACACTACTACTACTGCTACCCCTACTATTGTTACTACATGTATTACTACTACGGTACTATTACATCACCACCACAAGTTTTAATACAAGACAACACCGACAAATGGAAATACTGCTACTACAACTATAAATTCCATTTGGAAAGCAACAACAAAAAGAAGAACTGCTAATACTATGAGAACAGCAAAAAGAAATACTACAGCTACACAAATAAAGAAGGAGAAGAAGAAGAAGAAGAGGAAGGAGAAGAGAAAGAGGAGGAATATGAAGGGTGAATTTAATCTAAAATCCTAAGGAAACTAATGAAGTTGGAGATCAACAAAAAAAATGAAAACAAAAACAAAATAATCCCCCATTCCAAAATATTATGGAAGGATATTTTTCTTTTGAATGGAAACCTTGATCACAAAATATCTTAGCAATTTAGCAATAAACAAATTACAAGTATTAAAAAAAAACATTATGTAATGCATATGCGAAATGTGGAAAGTGGAAATGAAGATATGAAATGGATACAGGGTATTATTTAGAAAACTCAAAGTAATATGGCCCTGACTTAAAAATTCCCATATCATGTAATGAACATATTATTTTCTATAAAATTGAATAAAAGATCACTGATAGGTTGGAAGCCACAAAATAATCAAAAAAAAAAAAAGGATGACTGAAAACCTTGCTCTCTTTGAATACTGCCCAACATATTCAATTAAAGAAAATTAATCATAATGTATACCTGTATGTATTAGGCCTGGGCAAAAAAAGAACCCAAGCAAAAACCCTCAAAAAAAAAGACCAAAATAATAATGATAAAAAAAAGAGATGACGAAGATGTTTGTGAGTACATGCCAAGGCCTGTTACCTGCTTTTAATTTTATTACATTCTTTTTTTATTTCTTCATACTTAAGCCTAAATAGGTACATATTCTAGAAAATCCATAGTAATCAATTTGTGAAATCAAAGTTAATTTAAATTTTTTATTGACTAATGAAAATTAACAAAAATAAGTGTCCTTCTGGTAGCTCCTATTGATGAGGAAAAGTCTGATTCATGTAAAGGCTACATTATACTGTGATGAAAGCTTATGAGACAACTCAAAGAAGTAGACATTTACAGTATACAAAAATATCTTTGAGATGAGCTAAGAGTCATCAATGAAAGTGTTGCATTCATTCAAACTTTGAATGCTGGACAAGTACCGTACCAAATACCCCCATCTATTAGTGGTAAAATATTCCCTCAAATTGGTATTCTTCTCTTTATGAATTATATATTATAACTTTCAGTTAATCCTCTATTTTCTTACTAATCCTTTAACAAAAAGCAAAACCCCCCAACAAATACGAAAAGAAAGTCACTCCTAACTATAGCTTTTTTTTCAAATGCATTGGCACCCACATACCTCACAGTCACTCACAGGATCAGTATGTCCCAAACTTTCCACAAAATTGCCAGACAAACCAAGCTGAACCTTGCTGCTGTTACCATGAAAGAACACCCTGGGTGAGCCAATTGGAGATCTACTCAAACAGTCAATAGGTATGCAGCTCACCCTAGATAATACAGGATTAAAAAACAATTCAGGAGGCATGAGCACCAACTGAACAGCCCTTTGAGCAAATAAATATTATAATAATCATTGGAGAAAATGAACCTCCAAATAAGTGTCAAAAAACAGTTTCTCATAACTAAGAAGTTTGGATTCCAACTTCAACAACATGGAAATGACCAAATTACATGTACTTCTTATTCTTGACATGTCACAATGCTACTTGATAAATAGAAAAAGAATGAAAAATAACTTTTGACCCTTTTTAAAATAAAATGAAGAAATATTGATGAAAAAGGTAGAGAAAGGAAAGTTCTCATCTTTAGATCATACCTTGCTCTCACTCAGGCAAAGAGGAGCCTGAATTAGAATAGACTTGCATTATGAACACATTTTAATGATTACAGTATTGATTTTTTAGATTCACATTGAACCCTTTTCAGGATCACTTTAAAATCATACTTTTGAACCATTAAACCTAAAAACACCATCCTTTTTTGAACCCCTGGTTTTACTGTTCATATACTGTATTTATTTTCAAATGATCAATAATGCATTGGAATAATTTGTCAAGTTAGACAAATTAAGAGGTACTTAAATCAAGGCAAACTGCAGCTGGCTATATCAGATGTCTAAACACAATTTACTTTTATGCTTGTTGTGGTTAACCAAGAGTTCATGGAAACTCTCGGATCGTGTCATAATACACACAATGGACTCATCTCTCTATTCAAAAATTTAACCACAATTTTTCCCTTTGATATTGAATGTAAAAATTGGTTTCTTGCTAGGTTGCTCAAGTACTGTGGAACAGTATTGCTCCAAAGGCTTTTGCAATGTGGTTTTACTTCTGAATACCTTCCAGTTCTGAAAAGTATGACCCCATATGATTATTTAATAAAATATAAATTTGTATCTTGAGTCACAAGGAAAAATGAACGACAAAAATGATACAATCTGATTTTCTATAAAATCGACCTGTAAAATAATTTTTGTCCTCTCTCAGTCTCTGATAATATGTGAGACATTAAATACCAAGAATTTTTGCTTTAATACTTTTATTTCTTATTCAATGGGTTACACATATGACAATGCATTGTCTCACCTTTTTCTCCTAACTATAAGTATAATAGAAGTCAAGATCATGCTTGCTAGCACAAAGGAAACCAGAGGTAATACAATCACTACTGGATCTGGACAGGATTTTGAAAAAAAAAAAGAGAATAAACCTAATTGTTGCTAGTTTTGGACACTCAAATTGAATTTTCAAAAAGTGAAATATTGATTTCCATCCAACAAGCAACCAGCAGTATGCAAATTGCAACCATATGAATAACCAACTTTTTAAACAACTACACATCTTACAATTTTCAAAACCGAGAACCAAAATACACACATGATGCCCATGGTAGGCCTACATTTAAAAAAAAATAATTTAATACAGATCAGTTAACGTAGTGGAAATTTAAAATGTGAATTTACTTAAGATACTTTTGTTCGACCCATAGTATGAATATAATATATTCTTTCATCTGACTCACAGGTGAAAGATTTTGATATGCCAAAGGCAGTCAAAACTAATAGGATATTTACATGATCAGTTACGTAAATTAAACATAGACAAATGGATGTCTTAAACACTCTCGGTAATCTACCTGCATTAGAGCTGCTTTGTGGAAACTGTGTCTTGTTTTGACCATGTTGGTGAGGTATCACTGGTTCAAGCCGCTCTCTTGACTCACATAGAATTCCATGTAAATCTTGTTTATAGAAAAAAATATAAATAAATGTAATAAAAAAAAATGATTAGGAAAATAAAAAGAAGTAGCAATAGTAGTAGTAGTAGTAGTCGTAGTACTTTTATAAATTTATATTATAATATTATGTAGCAGTAATAGTACTAATGCTAGTAGCAGCAGCAGGAAAAACAGAGGTAGTATTGGCAGAAAAATTATTCATGTTATCCTTTGCTTCTATATAGCTTTAATCTAGATCTATATTTGCAAGATGCACTATGAATAGTTAATAAAATTACCATAGATCTATATTACAGGTTTAGTTTTAGCTTGTTTAATGATATTGCCTAATGACGCCATGGCTTACTCTTAAGTCTAATGTCAGCAAAATTCTCTCCCCTCAATTTGCCTTTCTCCCTATTTTATCTACATGTATTTCTTTCCATCTCTTTCCTTCCATCATTAAAGTCATTAACTATCATCCGATTTATTTTTTGTGTATTGTGGAGGCTATTGTATTTGTAGATAATACTTATTTGCAACTGATATATAAAGTAATACAGTCGGACTTGCTTAATGGGGAAATTTGGGAGAAGACTTCTTTTCCTAATTTCTCCGGTGTATGAAAAAAGCACCTCCAATGCCGTTTTGCTCCTGATACTGTTTTCTTTTCTTGCCCAAAATGCTTGGCGAGTGCTGTACCTGTCTCAGTGATTCCTTGTTTTTCTTTTTTCTCCCGACTTGAGACTTGGATATGTTAAATTGATCGATAACTTTCATTATTGTTGCTTTGAGCCTGGATTAATGAATGAAACAAACTCGAGCAACCTTTTTATACATGTTCACCGTCACAGCTGCACACTTGATAACAAGTTTTATTAGACAAACAAAAGCTACACGCCTTCTGTGGAAGTGACCATAATGTTTGCAAATGTTTGGCGACTGTCTCACAACCACAAGATTACCTGTTGGAACACTAGCTCTATCAATATCCACCTTGAATGAAGTGGGCCGTGAAATCCACAGATTGACAGGTAGACACCATGACACCCTTCCCTAGCATGCCTTCTTACCTGAGTTACATAAAAAATTTCAGATTAATGTCGCCTAAGCCCAGGAAAACTTGTTTTTGACCAATTGTATATTAATTCATTCATACCATGAGAGAGTATTTGTTTCACAGGTATATATAGCAAACAATCTGCTCCCAACACTTCATATCGATGAAGCCATCTTGAATTTTTTTCCTGTCTAAAGGAGTAACATTTCCAATTTAGCGATGACTTCATATAGTAATAATTCTGTCACATAAATTCTTTCGCGATTTCACGTTTCCGACTGTACAAGAAATTTTTGTACTCCTTCTTTTATTGGAGGCTTTTGCTCTGAATCAAAAGGAGCCCTAAAGATGGCATTGATATATTATCCGGTGTATCTGTTCACTGCGAAATTCTCTATTTTCTATCTATGGTGCATCACCAAACTGGAAACTGACCACAAAGAAGCAAGGGGCAATAGCTATTAGAATGAAGGACATTCCCTAAATCTTCATAATGGTAAAACTAGCAGTTGTAGCAATGGCTGTGGGAGAGGTAGTGGTAGTAGTAATAGAAACAGCACTACTAATAGTAGCAGTAGCAGCAGCAGCAGCAACAGCTGTAGTAAAAGCAGCAGCAGCAGCTGTAGTAAAAGCAGCAGCAGCAGCAAAAGAAGTAATAGAAATAACTAATAGCAATAAAGTTTACCGTGTGGACAAATGCAACGACTGTGTATATCATTTTCTCCTCCTGTGCAAACCCCACCATTCAGACAGGGGCACTTTCTCACTGATTGAGTGTGGTTCAGACCAGAGAATGCTGAGAAGCAGAGAGAAAAACAGAAATTTTCGAGTATGGATGTTCCCAAAATTCATACCTTATTGAGACTCAAATAGTAATAAACACATTTCACGATACTTACCAGGTAAATGCTTTTAAGATAGCAAAACAATGTTGTTAAATGTGGTATTACACTAGGAAAACAAGTACAACATAGTTCTCTGTATTAAATCCAATAAACAATCTGTAATGAAAACTGTTCAAGTTGTCAAGATTTCTGTTCGTACAAATCTAAGCATTGCAAAAAGACTAGGTATTACATGGTATCAAAAAGTCAGCATCCAGAGTAAATATATGGATGGAAAATTTTTGTTTTAACTCTATTACGTGAAGACATAGCATTACATCATTACATGCGCACATCATGATAAACACATTTACAGTGTGACATTTCTATATAAACTAATGTACAATAGTGAGGCCCTCTATCATGGGAGCCATGATGGATACTTGAAAAAGTCAACTTAACAGGGATGAAAACCAAAACTAGGAACTGTTTCTATTAGAGCCTCGGATCCAACCAAATGTGTTTCACACACTAATTAATTATAAAAATAAGTATGATAAATTGATATACTTGGGTTAGAAGAGACATATAAAACCAATATGAGCTCTCATTATACACAGCTTTTCTACATTTACTAATTTATGTTGACAAAGCATTTTTTGAAAAACATTAAAAACCAAGCAATCCACATCTAACTTTCAGTTGCATGCTTTTCTCCTCATCAGCTCCGAAAAGGGTTACGTCATGATACCAATAATTTAGAGTAAAAATGGAACTTTAATTAAATCTCACTATTTCAGGACTAATGATGATGACAATATAAATAATTATCCTGATTAAAAAAAAATATTACATAAATTTTATTAATAAATAAAATAGAAATGATAATCATAAAAATTAATAGTAATAATAACAATAATAATGGTTAGAAGATGAAGAGGAAAAAGACAGAGAGTAAGAAAAAGAATAATCTGGACCTGGAGAGAAATAAGCAAGGAAATGATTATCAAAGATGAACTGATTTTAATCATGTTATTAAATCATTTTCTTACTTCCACAAACCACCTCTCTCTCTCTCCCTCTCTCTCAAAGACTGACTTTCCTTTCCTCACTCCTCCCTATATATTTTATCTCTGTCACATAATCTCTCTCTCAGGGTAAAAAAAAACTCACTAAAATTAAATTTCTGTTTTCCTTTAGAGCATATGCAATAATCTGAACTTGTCTTTTTCCTTTCTTTGAAAATAAATGTAAAAGCAGACTAATTCAGGATAAAAGAAGAAAGGACCATGCAAACAAAAATGGAGAACTATAAGTAAGGAGGAATATTGCAGTTGAATTGATTTTGATCACTTTTTCAATATCAAACTTTTTAGTTTACAGTATCAAACTTCCTTCCCTCTTCCTCTTTCTGAAACATCTGTTTCCCTTCCTCTCTCTCTTCCAATCCCTTCAAATTCTCCCTTTCCTCTCCCTCCCTCTTGTTGAACATCTCTGTTCAAACCTGTATGATGAACAGTTCTCTCATTCATGTGCCACCTCCATTTGCTTATAAACATATGACCCCACATTATGTCTCAAAATGACCCTACAGATCTCCAGTCTTTGAGACAGATATAACAAGAAACTAAAGGGGTGTTAATCTATCTAGCAAAGAAATAGACTTAGCTAACTCAAACTTGATGAATTTACAACAAAATGACAAAAAACCCCACCTGCACCACAAGCAGTATTTCTGGTGTTTGGTATAAAACCAGTTCCCTCTGGACATGCACACTGAGCACCTCCCGGGACAGTCAAACACAAATGAGAGCAGCTCAAATATTTACAGGTAGATTTTACTGTGCAGATTGAGGTTACAAGAAAAAATTAGAAAAAAATTAGTCAGTTTATATTAAACAGATTGTAAAATCCTCTTGAAGCTGTGGAAAATTGCAAACAAATATATGTATAAATTTGTCTCACAAATCCAACTTAGTGCTCTTCACTTGTGAAGTCTTAAATCAAAAAGACTTGACCAAGTTTGAAAATAATGGCTAGACCCACCGAAATTTAAATGCTTCTCTTTTTTTCCTTTGCATTTAAATCAGAATACCATTCGGAATTGACACAATTTCAAAGAAGTTTTGCACTTTAAATGGCAATCATAAACAAGGGAAAGAAGAAATAAAAAAATGGAAGGAGCAGCAGCCAAAACTTTCCTTGAAGGATCACAATAGAGAGTAAAAAAAAAGTAAAAAAAAAAACCACAGAATGGAAAGGAACATAAGTTGTGGGCTGTGTGTAATTAAAATAGTCACGGAATTTCCTTTTAAAATAGGATCATGTCTCACAATTATGCTGTAAACATTAAATGCAAATTTTCCCACATGTTGAAAGTTAACGAAGACCTTGATGCATAGCTGCAAGGTGCACTGAAAATAATACATGTATAACAAAAATAGGTAAAGTGTTGTGGTAAAATTTACAATGCAATAAGGAATGCATATATGTCTTATGCTTTCTGCCTTAAGGCTGAAAGATTCATCCCCAGTCCACAAAAAGAAAATCAAATAGTGCCTCTATAGACCTAGGAGGAAATCACTCAATAATTAAAAAAATAAACAAATCATAAGAGAGACAATAAAATAACTGTGGAAAAAGGGTACGGGCACAAGAAGGAAAGAAGAATTTGAGAGAGAGAGAGAGAGAGAGAGAGAGAGAGAGAGAGAGAGAGAGAGAGAGAGAGAGAGAGAGAGAGAGAGAGAGAGAGAGAGAGAGAGAGAGAGAGAGAGAGAGAGAGAGAGAGAGAGAGAGAGAGAGAGAGAGAGAGACACACACACACAAACACACAGACAGACGCAGAGAATGAGAAATGTGTTGACTTCATAATTGAGTAGAATATTACATTTAAGAGAGAAGTATATTTCAGGTAAAAAAGATTTCTAGATGAAGTTCTGTTTCAAAAATACAAATTACAAAAAATAGACTAAATATTTAAGGCAAAATTAAGCAAAATCTAGTAGTCCAACATCTTTTTTTCCCCTTAAATCCACAAAAAGGTATCATGTGCATAAATGTAGCCTCAATTAAGTAAATAAGGTACAGAATATAAAGAGATGTAGGCCTTCCAGGTGCCTTATTGTTATGTTTAGAAGGCTGATCTAAATTTAGATGTTAATATAAAGATAAGATCCAAATGTCTTCAACTGATTAAACAAAGAAAGGGTCACATTTTGCCATCTATCAATCTAAATTTATCTTTGGGTAAAATGTTGCTTTAATTTAACACTCATAATTTAGAGTACAATGAGTGTCATAGATTTATATTTCTATGTTGCTTTAATTTAACACTCATAATTTAAAGAACAATAAGTGTCATAGATTTATGTTTCCATGTGACTTAAATCTCTCTAAATAACATCTAGGAGAGCTTTAACCCCCAAAAATTGAAAATGGTCATAACTGAAATAGCTGATAACCAACTTTGATATAAGTTGGATAAACGGTAGGCCTACTCACACAAATTGTCTACTTTTATATATAATTACAGTAAACACTGCAAAATGTTTACTACCGATGCAGAAGAAAATAAATGCCACCCTTATGGAAGTTTTCAAAAAGCAAGTGAAGCCATTTTGTCACATTATCGAGGTCGTCATTATTGATGAAACGCTGTACTGCTAATTGTCTTTTCAGAGGTCTAAACAAGTGGTAATCCAATGGATTAAGGTCTGAACTGTGTGGTGAATATGGAAGAACCTTCAATGGCATTACAGAAGCCAGTCTTGGTTAATTTTGGTGTGAAACACCTTTATAAGAGTTATAGTGGCTATAAGTTTCTTTGATAACAGTTGAATGTTACATTTTTTGGATGTTGGGGATGACATGTGTTTCCATGACATGAAATCTTACTTTGTCTTTGGTATTATCAAATGCATCTTTCTTTCATTTTCTTCTATTGAACTCTCCTGTAGAGGTCCATAAGATTGCACTTCACCATCATCACCTTGTACATTGTCCCCACCAGGTTCCATTTGGTCATTAATACTAAAATAGCATCCTCCTGACCAGTCAAAGGAGTCTGACAGGCTTCTTTTCCCATAGCCTTATGGTCATCTATCAATTCTTTGGTCATCCAAAATGCAGGCTATATCTGATACCCCATTTCTTCATACTATATTGGATATATAATTGTCTTCAAAAGATGAAGATCATTCATTAACTCTTGAATTCTGAATCACATGTATTCACAAATCAAACGATCGGCCACAGCTTTGTTTTTGTCTGTCAGGGATGATTGAGATGGCTACTGCCCAGCATAATGATCATGACCTGACCACTATGTCTTGAACATGCGGCACCATTAGTACTTTTTTTGCTCATTACATCGTTACCATGTTATTTTTTTTTTTTACACAAGATTGTTATGATTTTTTTGCATGCAGAAAACTGATCCAGCTGGTATATCTGATTTTGACCAATTTTAATTAAGGTTAACCATGTTTTTACTTCCATTATTTATTGTTGTGCTCACAAATGGTAATCTACATTCAAAATTGAATACTGCATTGACAGTTGTATGCACTATTTACAGAAGGAGCATTGGTACAATAAGTTTTAAGTTATGACTATGTTCACCTCTTTTAGGGAGAAAGCCCTAGTATTATGTAGAAATGTTTTTCATTAAGACTATTGGTTAAGTTGTGGTTATGCTGTACTAAAGCACCAAAATAAAAAAAAAAAATCTGCAAATGAAACTGATTTTTGCTACCTGTTGCAAAGCAATGAATGAAGTTTGAGATAATTAAGGAAAAAACATTCTGTATATTTTCAAAACCAAATGAACTCACCCGTGATTTTTGATTGGGACTAAATCGACTCCTTGAAGGAATGGAATGGCCAAATGAGATGTTACATATCCTTAGTCTTTAACATGGATATCACAATGATAGACAAGACTCGAAGGAAGGGACAAAAATGATGTGAATATGAGCACATTAATTGAATAAAAGATAGGGTTTGTCCCTTCCATTGCTTCATCGGAGCAATCAAATATCAATTGTAAGTTTGATTATTAAACTCCATCTTCCCTAATCCAGAAAGGGATGACTCAAACAAGATTTTAATAAGGTCATGTCTGTCATTGTCTGTCATATGGTTCTAAGAAGAAAAGTCAAGCCCTGTTAATGTGAAGATTGCCTTTGAGAAAGATAAATTAAAGGGATGATGTAGTCAGCACCACAATGCAGAAATGGCTTTTGGCGTCCATCATGATGGTAGTACACTATAACCCGCTTATATCGACATGCTGTAAGAAGAGGATTTTATGTCGATAAATAAAAATATATGGCAAAGAAGAAAAAACAAGGGGAGGTAAGCGGTCACAAAACTACTATGTATATAGTTGCTTCCCTTGATTTTTCCACCCGTGATCAAGAGGAATGGGGGGAATTTGTGTTCATTTTTATCAGTTTAATAAGACTAACAGTAATAGAGTATATTACCAGTTTAATAAGACTAACAGTAATAGAGTAAGACTGCAAAAGACTTTGAATAAGTACTGGAACAGTTCAGTAGCGTTTCTTCACTAAACGACATGTAGTCAGAGAATGAATCGGAATGAACGAGAAGCTGTGCTGGCCTAGGTTTCTTTGTAATGTAATGATGGGCAAACAAGAGGGGAGGAGAATGGGATTGGAAGTACTGGTTGGTGCCAAACCTAGCATACAGTCACAAGGCGCACACTAGGCCTACACACCAGCGCAAATTGTACTGTAACAGCTCTTAGTCTTAAGGCCTGGTGGTTGAATGACCGCTTGCTGTGAGGGGAGAGGCGCTGACTGCGGCACTACTAACTTGCCAGCAGCAGAATGTGATGGGGAGAGGGTGATGACAACCGTGCGAGACAAGCACGTGTGCGGGGCAAGTCCCCTGTTATTATTCAATACTGAACTAAAGCCTGGTGTATCGATATACTTGGCAGGCATGCCGAATCAAGAACTAATGTCTTTATTGTTATCGCAACATTTTCAACCATGTACGCTTCACTAGGTATGGATAGGAAGTATGTCGATAAAGCAGAATGGGTAGAAAAAAAGTCGATATAAGAGAAATTATTAAGTAAAGATATAGAAGGAAAAATTTCGTAGTTTGAAAATATATCGATATTTCAAAATGTCGATAAATCGGCTGTTGATGTAAGTGGATTACACTGTATAAACATTTCTATGAATGCGAGGAGAAATATTTGGTATTTGAGGAATTGCCAGTGCTCTTGATATAATACTGAATTAATCCCTGAATAAAAGTTTATTGCTTTCCCTATGTTCTAGGAATTGTTTAAATTCCTCCTTCAGATGATGTTTCACAGGATCTCTTCTCTTTTGGTTGAGTTCAGTGAACAAGGCTGTGCTTCATCATAACTGATACTCAACCATTCATCCTAATACGCTGTTAATGTTATCTGTCACTTTGAAGTCGCGAAATCTATCAAACATTTCTACTGAAAATACAAATGACTTCACCAATAAAGTCAACAGTCTCTGCAAAGCCACACCCCTTATCCATCTGAATTCATTTTTCGGAGTGCACATATTCCACTTTTTAGCAGGTACGGGGCATTTCTCCAGCTTTGATTCAATCTTCTCTCATGATATGTGGGTGCATATGCCATTATTAAAAAATGTGTGACTATGTCATCAATGTGTGTATGTAACTGTTTATTCAGGATAATAAATTCCTGCTACTCAATGAGGTCTTTTTCCTCTAATTCCCATTTTTCATCTTCATCACCCAAATCAACATTTGCACTAAGAGTAGTTAAGGAAGCAAAAGTATCTATTTCATATGAATGAGATGCACATTCTTAAGCATTGTTGTCAGTGCAAACTAAAGCTTTTTTCTTTTGTGGTTCACACAAAACCAAATTGTCAGGCCGAAGTGCCCTGTGTGCTGTAGGTATCATATATAATTCCTGCCCTGGCACTACAAACATGAATTGTCAGAATGGAGCTGAGATGCTGGAATTGTGTTTCCTGTAGCTTTAGCATCAGCTCAACAATTGGTCAAATTTAGAAAAACCTATGTCCACTACTTTAGAGGACAAAGTGGATTTGTCTTGAAGCGACCCTGAGTGTGAGGATGCAGAGGAAGACTTACTACTAGTTCTTTGTTTGCCATTTTAACAATCCTTTTGCCTTTGTGGGTCCCTGCAGGGTTCACACTCTCAGTTAGTGCCGGATCAGCGATTGGCATTAGTGTCTTGGTTTCCTGACACATGATTTTTGTGGCATGTTATAGTGATGCGAAAAAGAAAATAATAAAAATAAAACGAATACAGAATAATCAACAAGATTAAGGTCACCCTTAGCGAGGTATCATAGATAAGCCAATTTCAGAAAGGTATGGCAGTGAGTCACCCTCTAAAAGGTATGGCAATTGAACTCTCTAGATTTATTACAGTAGGACCACCTTTGGTGTTTGTGCCAGATATAATAATACATTCAAAAAGTAAAATTGTTAATAATCCACTGAAAAAAAAATGATAATACAAAAAGCAAGAGTAAATCCAAGAAAGTAAGAATCCACGCCAAGCACAACAAAAACATAACGTAAACAAGTGACATTTACATTGGACCATCTCATTCTGGGTTGAGGGAGCTGGAATTGAATAATTTATACCAGCTTTAGGTAACAAATTTTTTAAACCACGCACATAACATTCAGAGCATTTTCAGTTGAAAGTTCTATTTTATTCTGTGATGAATTATCAGTATGCCAAAATCTATATGGTTTCATTCAAATCTAAATCCACCTATGTGCCCAATTTAGATTGAGAGTAAATTAATAATTTTAAAGATAGTCTCAAGGTTTTGAAATAGCACTGCCAAGAGAGATCAATATTTCAAATTTATATTCTTCATCATTAATCTCTTGTGCAAAATTTTATTCAAGCAGCTATGAGGTTTGAAAGTTTAAAAATAATTGATTTTCCTCAAATGAATATTGTACCCCACTCTTTGACCTTTAACTTTTCCCCTCTTCTAAGAACTGCATAAATTGTTTTATGAAATCATGGTTAATGTTAAGCATTCCAGTTTGTGGCTTTTTATTCTTATTCTTTTTCTATATTATAATTGTTGTTGCCACCATTGTTTAAATTACTTTTAATAGATATTTTTTGGTCTTGTCCTTATTATCTATGTGTATGGTATCAAAACTTATGTGAACATTTACCTGACTGACTTTTGCCTAGCTAGGTACCTTTCTGAATTCACAGATGAGCAGTTTTAAATACATCAATTACTCTAACATGGACTTAGACATATTTTCTCCACCCATATCTGAATAAGTATTTAATGTCAGGGTGAGGTGAGGAAATGTCTGTAAAGAGTGCCTTTGAAGGATTCAACATTGCCCTAACAGAGCCAGGTTTCACCCCTTAGACCTCCTACCTGGGAGTCAAGTGTCTATTTTACCATAACACCTGCCTTGTTCCATCGCCTATGGTAGCACCCCAATAATGCGCACCCACAGATTGCAATCTATAACCTACCAAAGCCTTGCATCTGGACTGACAACATGTGCAATATTTGATTAAATGGAGACAGAACTCAAAAAAAAGCTATATGCAAAGGTCCATATTTTCATCCATTTCTATAGAGTGCTTCAAATGCATCTGGGACGGATGTTGACATGTTGGCAACAAATGATATATACAAGACCATTGATTTGACAGCAAAAACTCCAAAAATTCCAGAGGATAATATATATAAATTTTCGAAATGTATTAGAAATTTAAAGTACTTTTATCATAAAAAGGCAAACACGCAAATTATTTATGAAGCATACTTGAGATATTGTAGCGATTGATGTGGAACACTTTGAGAGCTCTTGGCATCTGCAGTCCTGTTTGGATAGTAATATTTTCCTTTTCACCAAACTTGTCCATGGAGGCAAGGCGACCCAACGCCTCAGACAACCAGTAAAGTGATCCTTCAAATATGTCCAAGGAAACTGGATTGTACGCTCCTGGAATAAATTTGAAGGAAATCATTGTACAGGAAAGTGATTCATGTCTCTGCCTGATGTATTTACATTCACATATATCTCTCCTTTCTTTTACAGCTCTTCTACTTCTTCTGCTTTTAGTTTTACCTTTTTACTTTACAAAGAGCCAGATTAAAAACTGAGCTTTTATCAGTGTCTTTAACACACTCGCTGCTGGAGGTTTCTGATCCAGCCTGACCAGGAATGCCAGCTTTTTTGCACCTTTTTCAAAAAATCACTGTATCTTTATTTTTTTTGCCAAGAGTATTGAAACTTTCAGTTTTTACAGAAGCTGAATTGAATTTTACAGAATAGAAAAACAATATTCAAATTGCTGAATTGGTTTATTTTTTGTGATTTTTTTAAAAAGGTGTAAATCTGATAGCCAAAAAAAATTTATGATGCTTACAATTTGTATTGTTTTTGCTGTGTGGATGCTTTTTTTTCCTAATTTTTAGGCTGCAATTAACATAAACTCTTAGTGTTTGGGTCTGGGCTGAGCTGGGCTGGGGGGGGGGGGTTTGGAGACTCATTTTGATCTGACTCGGAGTCAGCGTCTGAATCTGATAGTATAATATAAGATCTCGATGTTTTTGCCTTAGATCTAGATTGTGTAGACTTACTCCAGCATGCCTTTCTTTTATTAGGCCTAGACTTGCCAGTACTAGACCCTGTAGACTCAAAAATATTTCTTTGCTCCCGAACCATGTCTCGATCGGACATTGAGCTAAAACTGAAACTAGATCTAGCGTATTTCGGGTATCGTCAGAAAAACTGCTGTAACTTTTTTATTTACCAAGGGAAGTAACTCAAATAAGAAGGAATATGAAAGAAGAAAAGTGACTGCTACTGCTGTAGAATGCCAGACCCGAATGTGTGTCGGTTCTCAGTAGGAAAATATAGGGAAGTGTAAACCGAACCCCGTCTGAGCACTACCCAATCTGAGGTAGTGACTCGAAAGGGTTCGGTAGCGGCAGTGAGTGACTTTATATTATAAGCTCTTGATGATTGAACTCTTATCTGTCTATAATATTACATTAAAAAAAAATTTAATTAGTAATAGTATGCATTCTTTTGTTTACCTAATATTTCTATGTGTTCCAATCTTACTTTTAGCTGTGACAATGACTCTGTCAGTGCCATCAGGATTGATCGACTCAATGATATTCTCTTTGCTGTCACACCAAAATACTCTGCCACCCATATAGTGGTCTATAGCCAGTCCGGATGGTAATCCCAGGCGCTCTGATACAAGCACTTGGCGCCATGCACCTGTCATCCACGCTCGCTCAATCCTAGGTTGCAACTCACTGGCGTCTGTCCAGAACATATAGCTATTGGAACACAGAGATCAGCTTGTAAAAACTTTTTATCATAATAATTCACTTTCAAGTAAATAGCATACTATGAACTGCTTTTAAAAGAAAAGGTCAAATGCACAAAAATAAAAGCTCAAGTGTTTATTCATATGCCATTCCACTGCCTTACAGACAAGATAGTTATATGCTCTTAATAGTCGGGTACTTGTACTGCTATATGAATTAAGATTAAGATTAGAAAAAAAGCGTTTCTAAGAAAACTACCTTTTAAGGGAGCTTAGTTGCGCGATGATATACCATGCTCTCTTACTGAGTGGCAAGATGATGGATGCCACCTGACTATATGTCGAGGGCTAGCATCTTTTTTCTCAATTTCACTCAAACATTGCCAAGCACTACTTGAAACTTGAGCTCAATTCAAATCTAATTCATTCCCAGTATTCTGCTTCATCTTAATCTAATTGAAGTATTTGAAAACTGAGTTCCATTGTTCATGCATCAGACATTTTACCCTGATCCTGGATCTACAGCTATAGCTAGTGGTCTTGTGAGATCTTCGCTGATGAGTATCTTCTTGTAAAGGCCATCAGAATTGGTCACTGTGATTGTCTTCGCTAGGGAGTCAGTCCAGTAGATGTTTCTAATTTATAAATGGAGAAAATTATTTACCTCATATTTGAATCATAGGGGATGACAGTAATTTTCAGCATATCTTTGACAAATTTATTTTTTTCAAGACAGGAAACCTGCAAGACTTGCTACTAAAATGAAATCGAAAATGAGCAAGGTATATACCTATTTACAGAAAAATTCTACATGACAAAAAATTGTTGTCTCTTTAATATAGTTCTCAACTCTATCTCTGCAAGCTGGATCATATTAACCTGAGCTGAGAAAGTCTGTAAATGCTATTTTTAGAAATAAAAATCTATGCCATTGTTTTGATCTTTTCACATACCTAGACAAACAGTTTAAGTCAATATAAATAGAAGGATTTCCACTTTCCCAGCCCCTATTTTCATAACATCACTATGCAGCAGCAATCATACATACATTGCTCACAGAGTAGAATTTCGCCCTAAAAGCTGCATTTTAGTTCTGAACAATGGGGGGATAGGCCCGAAAGCCAGTTTGAACTTAGGCGACTCAAGCATTGTTATCGCGGGCCGGGCTCAGGTAACGTCATCAATCACTGTCAGGGTCAGGCCCACCCATGACCGCAGATAATCGCTGTCTGCACAAGCCAGTGCACAGGTCTGCTGAAATTCCTCTTTTTTAACTTACAATATCTTCAGAACTAATAGTACAGACATCGTTCAACTTTCAACAGTTTCTTCTAAATCTAATTTGAAACCCAGTATTACTTTGATATTTCTATCATCATATTTGTGAGTGTGGTTACTGCGTTTTCATAGTCCATGTTTTTATCTAAAATTTTATCTGCAATTTGCTCCTATTAGATGTAATTGATAATTAATTAAAAAGTACACGCTAGATTATCACTTTTCAATACTTATCTGAAAGAACGGAAACCCTAGATTAAAATGATATAAGTTTTGTTGTGTTAGATGGGGTCAAATCGCGTCTATGCTTGTTATCATCATTGCATTTTTTCCCATTCAGTTCTAGATAATCATCCTGAGTTGAGTAAATCAAAACATGGAACATTTTATTGATTATAATTGAATCCCACACGCGTCGTGTAAACAATTTGAGGCAGACTTTGTGCTGTAACACCTAAACAGAAAAAAGAATGTTTACACAGATCTTATAGAAACAATCATCAAGCAAACACAAACCCTTACCGAACAATCCATTCCTCATAGACAAAGCACATACAATACAGATAATTTTTAACGATCTCAATAGCGCATTCAGGACAATTCACAAGTTTATATCCCACACAGCACCTATAGATGACAGCTCTTTACCAGATATTCAAACAGCAATAGACAATTACATGACAACTTACAGAAGAATCTCGAGCTAGATCTAGGTTTGTGGTTGATTTTCCTATACTAACTATTTCTTTATTTGCAGTCACTTGCATCTTAAAATCCTTAGATCTAGCGTCGTCTGCCTCAGCCTCTAACGTTGTTTGACTGCTTTCTTTATTTCTTTATTCATTTGTCTTTCAGTCAAATGTGCATCTTTCTAAGATCCGTTAGAGGCTAGTTTGTATATGTTCTAAGTGGACTTGATCGTTCTTAGCGATTCCACTTCTTAGTCTGTTCAAGCCAGCATGAAAGTCACTGTCCCAGAAGCATCTATTTTTTGTAGATGCGGATAGCTCAGTGGTTAAGTGTCTGCTCTTGTCTCGGCAAGGCGATGGGTGCCGCATCGAGGCGCAGGTTCGATCCCTGTTCATTCCATCTGTTATAATGTTTCCACGTCTTTCTCCTTATTTGTCGGTCTTGAGCTAAATCTAGGTTTGTGGTTGACATTTCTATACTAATTATTTCTTTATTTGCTGTCACTTGCATCTTTAGATCCTTAGATCTAGCTTCGTCTGTCTCAGCCTCTAACGTTCCTTGACTGCTTTCTTTATTTCTATATATAGCTGAGTAATGTAAAGCTCGTTCAAGACAGAGACATGTACAAAAAATCCGTCTCCTGCAAAAAGTATTCCATGTAACAAAAAAATTTCGTGAGTAGTTTATTCAAAACTGATAAGTTCTAGACGTCTATATGTGAAATTTTAAAAAAAATCCATGTTGCGTTTAGTTGTTACGACCTTCTAAAAATCACTCTATTGTTTTCTAATACACTACAATAAATGTACTTTTTATGGCCATGTAACAAAAAAAAGTATTTGAGCTAGAGTTTTCGTTCTTGCTTGAGTCTATAGCCTGTTTTATTTATTTTTCAATGCAAACTTTAAAATAAAACATGATTATCATTATCGTGGTTAGAAATTACAGTAAAATATCGAAAAAAAACATGAAGTGCCGTGCAGGCACAGAGCCGCCCGAGTCTGGTTACCAGAGTTGACAACTAGGTCATGGGGTCAGGTCATTGACACCGTGCGGGCCTCAGCAACTAAAGTAACGCTTATGCGCCGTGTGCTAACTTATCTCACAGATTTCGTAGTAGCCTACTCTTGTTCCACTTGCATCAACAAATATCGGATCAGTATAACCCACCTTTGAGAAATAGGAAAAACAACCATTTTTTTGTAATAGAGATATAAGGGTCATAATGACCCACTTTGTGAGCAAATACTGTGTAAAAGCCTTGTAGAGGGAAGCTTAAGTAACATTGAGGAAATATTTGAGTTATTTTAAAGCACTGTTTAGTGAAAGGTGTTCTCTAACTGTCATTTTCAAGCCTTTCTTACTTTAAATTTATCATGTTTTTTGTCTTTTTATAGTGTGTTACTTTTACAGTAGTTAAATGACCTCCAAAAAGTAGATTCTATAAAACTCCCAAGATTTTAAATTCTGATTATAACTATTTGACATAAGAGTTGGGCAGTTGAATATAATTACTTTGACACCCAATCAATGCTGAGACTCTCAGGTTGTAAAACTCCTGGCACATGCAGATCCTGGGGAACCGCTTTCCTCTTTTCATCTCTGGGAATAGCTGCTCTGGGGACAACAAACAAGGATAAATTTCAACACTCTGCTTGTCAGTTTCTACCCCTCAACTTGTTAAGCAGAACGAGTTCAGTACTACTTTAAAACGAATGTTCAGCCTCTGAGGATTGGTATTAGCCTCATTCATACAGAATGGTTTAAGTTTCCTGATTGCACAAATTATCACTCCATGTAGCAGGAGGCTAGAATTAACTCTGATTCATGTTCTACATTGCATTTTGCTAAATTTTGAATTATTCTGTGAGAGCAATATATACTCTTGATTTTCTCCTACTTGCATGCGGAGAGTTAGTAATTGTGTCAATTTATCTTCAAAGTTAACGCAAGAAGATACTATGCTGATTTGTCCGTAATATGTGGGGAAAAGGGGAAATAGGGTGTAGGTAGGAAATATAATACTGTATATGGGCTTTGAATAACATAAAAAACCACAGATAACACTGTACTAACAAGATAAATTACAAAATAATGATTGAGATCCTAACGATGAAAAAGAAAACTCTTTCTTTGACTAATGTAACAGGATCCATCTAGTCCTAAATATCAGTAAAAGTAATGAAATGGGTATTAATTTTCGAAGACAAAAAAGTGATCCTGAAACTTAAATAGTTACATAAAAAGAAGTATAATGAGAGGAAATTTTTTAATACCTTGGCAATTTTGTAGTTAATAAATTTAAGTGGATAGGATACATTGTTTAAGGAAACTCCAGCCTTTTTTACATTAATCCAAATCTATTTCAAATATTTTTCTTCAATGATTAGCAGCGTTTTCACTTTTGGCCTCATCTGTTCAGGAGATAACATTCTAAAACAAGACAAGGACAGACTTGAAAAAATGGAAAGAAAAGCAGGGAGGATAGAAGGTAAAAGTAGATAAAGAACTGGACGACCTTGACACTTTCCAATACCAAGCAAAAAAACAAAATGTTAGAAAACATAAAAAATTCCACACATCCACTACCTAAAGAATATGGCTGCAGACAGTGTAGCAGTAAGTATATTAAACACAAGATTCCTTTCTGCAAAAAATCAATTACACTATTCAAAGATATAAGGTAAAGACTGGACGTGTTTAAATACTAATAATTAAAGAAAACGAAGGGCAATATCTCTTCATATTTAATGTATAATATATAATATTATAATATATTATATTCGTGATCTCTTTAAAGATTTAAGATGTGATTAAAAAAAACCTACCATATTCATACACTCTACATGTATTTATTTATCCACTACAATCTTTACAAGATTAACATTATTAGATAATTCTGTACGAGATTTTTTATCATTGAATGCTCAAAGCTTACTCTCTTTAATATGCTAGCTTTAAAAAGAAAGATTAATGCATTTGGTTATATTTTTTTCTTTTGTTTTTAAAGCTTTTTCTGTATACACATATTCTTTTATTTTAAGTCTTCGTATCTTTTTTATGTTAATCACGGCGACTAACTACCCAACTTTTAGTTCACTGCGCGAAAAGCCATTAGGACGACCGCTCACGCTCCCATCAGGGTCAAATCACGGTTTGGGTCATAAAATTTTACCTGTGCAAGCCTGGTGCGCCAGTCAATTTTCTGACTGATATTTTACATTTTCTTATAACTTAAAGACCAAGGGAACTTAACTTAAATGACATCCAATTATTTATTTAACTTTAGAAACATGCAGATAAAATGTAGCTGTTTTATTTGATACATTTTTGTATGAAATATGCACTATTGTCTATTACTTACAAGTAGTCAAAAACTAGCTATTTTTTCAAATGGACTGGGAAAAAGCAAGAGTGGTTTAAATTTAAATAACTTTTATTTGCAACCAACATTTTTCTTCAAAGTAATATGCGAAAATGAAGTAAAAATTGAGCTTACAGTGGTATAAAAATCAGCTTGAAATGTAGAACCAAATTGTCAGTAGGGGATGTTTATTAGATGGTCGCTGCTTGAGAGGCGCTGCCGGTTGACATATATCAGGCTGATCATCTGACCTAGGGTGTTAGTTTATCTTTACCTTGTTGGTGCGTTGATGATAAGGTTTGTTTTTATGAATTAGTAATAAAGTGACTTACTGAAGGAGGTGTGTTGAGTAACAAAGAAGTTTATAATGCTAGAAGAAGTGAGTATGCTTGCCACAATGTACACATGAATCAATTCAAAGGTCTGTTAACATCAATGTTAGCACTTGTGAGATTTGGGTTGTGTTACAATCTTATTCTTAGTGAGCTTTGGGTGGTCCGCAAAATTGATGTCTCCATAGTGAAAGCTGTCTTTGCTCTCTCACGTCTCATACCTCTTGCCCTGTTCTCTATTTTGGCTATTGTAGAATGTAACATTTTCCGTCCCTGTTCCCCATTAAATCCCATGACAAACCTATGGGCCTTCATCCAGCTCACACAATGTTTCTCTAAAATATGATGCTTAGGGGTTATTTTGTTTGGAAATGTATTTCTGTAGTGCCTCATGTATAATCCAATAACTTCATCTGTCTTATCTGTGTCTGTTGAGAAACTGGTTGCGAATGTGAGACTGCTACATGTACATCCCTGAAGCAATAGTTGATCTTGTTATACTAAAATTCTAACTGGATTACTTTGGTGATGACAGATTCTTGTTACGTGTTTGCTACCGCTGTGTCTATTGCTGTCTTTGTTAGTTGTTTGCAGATTTTTTGGCTTAAGTATCGGTGACAAAGATTTCCTCTAAAGATTCCGCCATGAAAAGCTAGTCTAACTTGGTCCTTAGCATCTCTAGCTAGGCTTTTTTCCTTTTCTTATTTGCACTAAATTCAAGCATCTTCTGCCGCACAGTCTGCACAAATTTTCAATCTGTCAGTATAGTTCTTTTGCGAATGTTCCAGTATGCCTGCTAAGCTACAAAAACAAATGAAGAGAGGTTTTAACTCATGCCGACATAAAGCAAAAAGGTAGGACAAAATAGTTTATCTTACTGAAAAAAAAACTATCTATCACTGTATAGCTATGTTTACTTTAAATGTGTAACATTTAGACCCTATGAAACTCACACATATTTTTCATAATATACGACTGGCGAAAATTTTCTATGACAACCCATGATATGGAAAGCCTCAGTTCAAAGCTGCACAACGCTTTTATTTTTTTACATTTTAGGATACGACTTTCGCTGTTAAAATCTTCAAAGGAAAATGAATTGAAAGCAATAAAAAAAATAAAAATCATTGGTTGCAAAATTTAGTTATTGTTAATTAAAATTTGCACTCACTTTTTTTTTCACTTCATGAAACACACTGTGCGCAATCGTAAATAAAACTCTCACTTCTTCATGGATTTGAAAGAAAAAAACACTAAATGAGAGTAGAAAAATTAAAGAACAAGGCTGCAGTAAACATTTAAGCATCTGCATAGTAGATCACGCATAAGGACTAGATGATATTGCTTCAAAAATCATCACTTTTAATCGGACCAGTTATCTCCCCTTGCCTCACCCGCTGGAAGGGCCATAAAACAATTCTTATCAGCGGCACTCAGGGTGGTCACCGCATATCAGGGGTCAGCTAGTGGTCAATCTCGCACCTTTGCGCAGGTAAAGGCAACAAAGAAGGAAAAACTAAAGATCCACTTTTGCAGCGAGTTTAGTCGCCGTGATTAGTTCATGTCAATTTCGAATTTCCCCGAGAGGGAAAAGTAGAGTTTATCTTGCCTGATCTTATCATTCAATGTTTACCAGAAACTAGAAAGGCATGTATCCAAATGCAGAAAGAACATTTCTCACTTTCGAAGACCAACAAGCTCAGCAAGATCATAAATAAGTATGCAGTTAAAGTCAACTACAGTTGCATACCACACTTCAAACAAGCAATATTAAATCACAACAAAAGCCTATTACAAGACCAGACCTATGACCAATATACAAGTGAGAAAACAGCAAAACTGCAAAAACAGAGAAGAATGCCCCCTAGTGGCAAAATGCCTCACACAATGCACCATCTATAGAGCAAATGTGACATAGATCGAATATAACAAGAAGGAAACATATAAAGGACTTACTGAAAATATATTTGAAACAAGATATAACTTACAAAAATCATTGTTTAAACTAGAGCATAAAAGTCAGCTACAAAATTAAGTGAACACATTTAGGAATTGAAAAACAGGATAGAATGGGAAATCATCAAAAAATAAGACCAATCACACCAGACAAAAAGTATTGAGCACTTTGTCTGGAGGAAAAGTTCCAAATTTTGGGGCAACAACCAAGTTTAAATCACAAAGATATCTTTTCCCACTGTGTGCACAAAAATAAACATGTGCTATCCAACTTGCAGAGAAGAATACCACCACCTGACGAGTGCCACTAAACACAAACTTTAAAGCCCTGGACCAAGCATGTGCTACTACTAGGCAGGCCTAATTTTTAAAAAATACCATGCTCCTTAATTGTCAAGCACTGTTTTTATTGTGTTTTTTCATATACAACTATATGTTGCCTTAAAAAAGAATGCCAAATATGTTGCCTTAAAAGGGAAATATACTCGCGACTCGTGAGGGAGGGTGTGTGTGGTGGTACTAATAGTAGCGACACGACACACTATGGGACACTATACACACTATTAACAATCCTGCAAAATTGTCCAATATTGGCTATATGCCTACTCCCTATTCCACAAAGTTTGTCTCTCTACTCTAAAGGTTCGGTGTGATAAATTGTGAAATGTTTTGTGTGTGTATGAAAGTGTAAGTTGTCCGACAACACCATCAGTATAGAGGCGAACCTTCTCTAAGCCCACACCTACAACTCGCCTCAAAGGATGCCGTGCGTAACAGCTCAGTGCCTAACTAGAATGCTGCTTTTGTTGGTTTGATCAGATCTCAGTTACTCTATCTGACAGCGTGCATAGCTTAAAGGTTTTCTCGCTCTCCAGAAGCATGAATAGATTACACCCTCATAGCATATCAGTTTCCCCTGACATAGTTGCGGTACCTGTTCTCTCAAAGAAATACGGATAGCAAGCAATCCTAAGAAAAAAGAATACAGAGTAAAAGTACAAAAACTCGTCCGTTTACATATATACATATATATATATTAATACAAATATGTATGCATGGTCAAGATCATAATATGAATAATATTATGTCCTCCCAATGAGAAGTCCGTTGAGCATTACCTGTATATTTTGCCCAGGCTTGTGTCTGTCCAGTAGACCAAGCGACGATCCGTGTCAATATCAATGCCAGCTGTTCTTACACCTGACACAATTTGATTAGAGTATTCCTTGCTTTTGTATCGATATTGCCGTATGTCATCACCAACAGTAAACAAGATCACAATCCTGCCACCTGAGCAGATATTAGAGGGTGTTTATAACATGAGACGCATAAGAGGTTCAGTAAATGAGACACATTTACACTGCTCATTTTGATCATACCACTACAACAGAACAAAAAAAAAACAGACATTGCACAAGAAATAAGCATGTTTAAGAATCTTAACCAACCATTGGTGCAGTTAAGAGGCACATTCCTCCAAAATAACTTTTTGCACATAACACAGCAAGTGGCACATTTTGTTTATTCTTTCCTTTAAATAATGTCCTTTGAAATTGTTAATAAACGACTACTTCTACTATATAAGGAAAAACGCAGTGCTTCAATCCATCAAACTACTTAAATACATTGTAGTCTAAGTAGGCTCACATAATCTTTTACAAATAAAATAAAAAATAAAAAAATAAAATTTTGATGACTAACTACCAAAACTTGCTATTCCCCTGTTAATATTTTAGCTTCATTTTATGCTGGGTATCGAAAATTCCTGTCAGTGGTTTAAACTGGGTAGATATCACACCAAGACAGACTAGATGGGTGTTTCTCAAGATAAAATGGTTAAACTATGAGCATGCATAATATTAGTATCCCCAAAATAACTTCTTTTCTAATTCTATTGTACAAGGAAAAATGCAGTGCTTCCATGCAGCAGAAAGTCTCTTTTGCTCCCCATTGATCAAGGCATTGATAACAAATGACAGCTAGATGATGGACCTCATATCAGGTCCCTAAACACTGTGACATGGCTCCTGTGGTGAGAAGCTGAAATCCAGGTGCTCCAAGAGAATGAATGCAATGTTTCCAGCCTGAGCATATTGTATCTTAGCATCTGTAAAGGTCCAGACCCTTGTGACTTGACCCTGTGGGTCTATTGCACATTTTTGAAGGCTATCTCATTGACTTGGTCAAGTTTCTACATGCAGTAGAAAAACCTTGAAATAAACATCTCGGACTTAAATTTGTGCGAAAGAAGTAATCATTATTAACATGCTCATCCATGACATATATTGGGCGTGCTACCAAATAATCAGATGGCTCTGTTATCTTTTGCGAAATAAATAAACCTTTTTATCAGTTGCATTACTTCACTTACCCTCAGATTTGCATTTAAGCCCCCTGTTCTGTAGATCAGAAAAGCCCACGTGGCAGCGACACTTGAATGACCCCTTCAAATTAATACAGTGCTGGGGACAATTGTTACCCCATTTGGCACACTCGTTGATGTCTGGTGGGTAACAATTAAAAATTTAAACTTACCACCATGTTATTGAAAAATTGAGTATCTAAAAGATCTGCAATTATTTATTTGCATCATGTACTATCCTATCTGCAACACGCTTTTAATTACTGTGGACACCCACTCCAATAACTTGTCTTGCTTAATGGCATTATATGTAAGAACACGGGTCTTGTCTTTTTTAATTAAGGTTGGTAAGAATTGTAAAGATCTTATCAATTGTATGGCATATGACCATCTTTTTCTTATGCAAATTAATAATTGTAGTACACTGAGAGGTTCACAGACTCCTCCGCATGGATAGATCTGTGTACGGTCACTCAGTTGTTGCCGCTGGTTTCTGTCCTGGGCAACCTTATGAAGATGTTCAAGGTCTGAATCGCTGGTTAGTTTGCTTGCATTATTAGTTCCAGAGACTCTTTTGAAGTCTTGCCTGAGAGAGTATACAATAGATGTTTTTTGGTCTTGCTTTTTTTTTTTGTGTGCCGTTTTGTTTGCAATTTGAAAGATATAATCATGTATCTGGGTGTTTGTCTAATGGAGTCCTGGTTTAAAATGTGTCAGAAGTCTCCATCTGACTGCAAGTATAGTGAGGGTGATTGGTACTTACACAGTTCAATTCTAGAGAGACAAAATAGTGATTGCTGCTGGATACTTCATACTAAGAACCGCTCTGAGCTGTTAACAGTGAAAGGTTAAGTTTGTATTCTTCTTGTTTTTGTGAGGATCCAAGTGTCACATATGTACTTCTAAAGCAAAGATTCACTAGAGCACAGTACAGTTTAGGCCTCTTTTGCTGCTTTATTTACCACTTCGTCGTATATCTTTGCTATCACAAAGGAGGTAACCTACTTTCTTTACGTTCTGACATTTTTACTTTTTTGAATGGTGAATATTTGGTTTTGCTGGTATTTATGTCAACATCTGTTATTGGTTTTCATTCACTTCCTTGAAGCTTGTATTTCACACAAAGTCGATGTAACTTGCATACGCAAGCTCCTAAATTATTATCATTGGCATTTTGTGGTATTTGACTGATTTTCCTAGGAGCATTTTCTAAATATATATATATATTAAACAATACTGGGCTATGGCTGTCTTCTGGCCAATCTCTGATATTTGAAGCATTTGTTTTAGCTCCTGATGTGTTTCTCAGATATATTTCTCTGAGAAATTATAATATTTTTGAAGAGAATTGGTGATTCTAGGTCTGATTTAGAGGTAGGCCTAGATACAATGTGTTTTAACTAAACATTCTATGGGATTATATAAAAAAAAATTATCACAGAATAATTGCAACTTTCTGGATAAACACGGCTTTTCAAGATTATCTCATTTTTTACATTACATGCAGTTTTAAAATTTTACATTTAGTATGTGGTCCTAATCTTTAAAATCTTCCTCTCAATCTCCCTCTTTCTTGCTTCTCTATCTGCAAACTGGTTTTATCTCTACAATTACTTTTAAATTTATTTTCCTTCACCCCTCTTTTACCTGAGCACTCCTTTGGAGAGTCTGGATTCACCTTGAAACCAGCAGTGCATGAACAATAATAAGAATCTGGTCCCAGGTCTGTGCAATTTTGCTGACACCCACCATTGTTAGAGGCACAAGTCATGCCGTTGTTTTTATCTGGAAATGCACATCAGAAAAATAAAAACTATATGTTTGCATGAATAGTACCAGCCACACATAACCTGAGTTTGGGATAATGCATAATTTAAAAAAAGCTTACAATTAGAATTAATGACATTAAAACATTAAATCTATTTAAGAAACATCAGAACTATGAAAAGAGAATGGGACACTGGTCAATTAACAGATGGGTTATACATTTTTTTCTTTTTCATCATTTAGCATGTTTACATGTGGGCCCAAAAATAAGGATCAAAAGCAGTTTAGGACAGCTTTAATGATGTATCTTTTTTTTCACAAATGCTCCAGTCCGCTATCTGTTGATTCTACTGTCATTAATAATTTTTTGAATCTTCAGTGAGGTTTGCTTCTCAGACAACATCCTTTAGTGACTGTATTGAAATTCACCCCTGCATTTCATGCTTAATGCTAAACTGATGCTAAAATTCTGAAGTCGAAGGGATGATGGTAGCTCTGGAGAAAGAAAGGAACTATTACGAGAATATACCATAAAAGTGGTCCTTCTAATGGATTATAAATACAATTGAGTCCAAATATTTTGAATCCCGATAGTTCAAATTCTTGGACATTTCGAAGTCATTTGATTTTACCGAATATTTCTCTATTCAAGCTTTATAAAAAAAATATCGGTTAGTTCGAATTTTGAAATAAGGATCCGGTTAATTCGAAGCGATTTTGTCGTGATTTTTTTATCCTGACACAGTGAAAGCACTTTTTCAGACTTGTTAAACAAAGTACATTTAGTGTTATGCTCAGCGCGGCAAGTGATTCTGGTGAGTGTGTGTGTGTGTGTGTGTGTTTGCCCACCTACGTTACATGCAAGAGTCTCCAATAAGGCTACAAGAGAGAAAGGAGTTTGACCCACCCCCATCCCAATGCACACTTGTACGACATTTCTGATCTGTCATCCACATTTTTTAAAACTGACTTTCTCTATGTATTCTGATAATTCGCAGTCCTTTTTTTTTTATCCAAATGACCCCCAAATAAGCGGACTCGACTGTACTTCATTTGAGTCCTGAGCTCAGGAGAAAAACAATGGCACAAAGATTTAGAGGACTGTCTCTTTAGCAAAACATCAGGGAGGGTGCTGGTGCAGTGGGTGCCTTTGAAAAAGAGAGAAATAAAACTGCTGAACAAGAGGAAAAAGTAGCCTTAGCATCACGCAGGAAAACAAAAGAACTAAGCTTGAGAGACAGTAAATGACAAAGCATATGTATTTCACACTCAAACCCTGGAGATAAGTCCAAGCTACCATTTTCTGGTACAGATACATTATGCACACAGCAATATTTGCTAAATAAGTCCATATAAGAATGATTCTCTGCACCTCATGTTTCCACTTGCACAAATCTTTCCCCACATTCTATGGAGAATTTCCACTATAACATACTATCAAAGCCAAATGAAGATGCATGTCAACTGTGCTGCAAAAAATTATGGTGCAACAAGAATGATCTCCACAAAGCAACAATCTGCTCCCTTGAATTGAGGATTGTTATCTATGTAAAACAGTACAGTAAAGGAAGAAATTTCTGCAGTATGACCATATCTAATAACTAATACTTTTTCAAAGCAACCACACTCCCCAATATGTTTTAGAGGCCAATGATGCATAAAAAACTAATAAAAAAAAAAACAACCCTACAATGTTAATAAAGTCTTTTGATATGAATACAGACAACTTTTGAAAAAAAAAAAAACCCACCGTCACAAAAGGTATGCCGGTTATAATTACAAAAATAAGTAAAATAGACAAAAAAATTAAACTATGGACGTGTTCAAAATCATATTGACTCATATATAGAACCAATAATTTGAGTTTCAGTAGCAAATTTAAGGCTTGGAGAAAAAAAAAACAGAAAAAAAGAAATAGGAAAACTGAACAAATTTTCTTTTCTGTGTATGGAAAATATCTCACGGTGTCTCTTGCTTGTTATTCTGAAGAAATCTGAGATGTTTCAATTTTTAGACTAAATTACTTAAGATCAAGACCTTACAAATGCTAAATATTTATTAGTCAAAAGATTAAGTTCAAATTTTGGCACTGGTTCGAGAAGGGTGCTAAAAGTTTAAATTTTTTTTCACTAACTTCTGTCTTACTACAGTGTCAAGACATCATAAGTCATTGCCCATGAGATTGAGATTTCTCTACTTGGTTGTGCCTTCGTTTGAACTTTGATCTAACACTAAAACAAACTTTCAATTTGTGCATTCAATTGTAAGAATTTTTTAATCTCCATATACCCTTAGAGTTTTGGATTTTACATCTCGTGGCGCTCAAAATACACAGTCATAAGAACGGACAGGGAAGCATACATGATCTTTCAGGCAATCAGGTTAGGGAGAATGGAAAGGACAAGACATTAATCACTGAGCACTGAACCTGCTTTAAAGGATTCTCAGACTTAATGCTAGATGAAGAGCTGAAATTAAAGCTGAGGAAGCAAAAATAGGACAGGTTGCCCATCCCCACATAGAGATAAGAAATAAAATATGCTGAAGAAATCCTTTGCACAAAGTCATGTCTCAGTGTTTGACCAAATATTTTGGTAATATAAAGTGCATCTAACTGGTCCTGGAAGTAAGTCTGAAATCAGCACAAATTTAGTTGACACCACCTCGATGGTGCCTATGGTAGAAAGAAAGGATGAGAGGGTGGATAATGGCTATGACCTGCGAGTGGTGCAGTTTCTTCGTGCTGCACAGGCATGCAGAGGTTTGCATGATTTAGGAAGACAGGGTGCATTAAATGGATGTAAGCCATCCTATAACTTTGGATGTGGAGAAAGTCATAGGTACCAAGCTGCCTATTCTAGTGGTTCAGAGATAATGCATGGAGAATAAAATATATATTCAGAATATAAATTTGGGCCCCCAAGATTGTATTAATTTCCTTTTCTTTTACATATAATGAGGAAAGACAATAAATGAATCAGTGAGTATACAGAAGTAAAACCCAGAATAACCTTTAGGGATGTCATTACTAAGGGGAAGTCATGTTTTTACAAGTGAAGTATCAAACGTGAGGTTAAAACTTCTGTTCAAGAGACAGGATAGACAATGCATTTGTGGGCAGGCGGACTTTTAAACCTAGTTAGAAAAGCGATCGCACCTGGTCAAGGGTCATCACAGGTGCTTAATGTGCTTCTGCTTGGGTGCAAGGACAGGAAAACTGGGTGGGAGTTCAATTGAGAAAATAGAATGAGATACATTGATAGTGACTATAGAGAGATCCAGCCTCAAAGATTATCTAGAGGAATATGAAAATCAAAAGAGAGCCTGTGAAACTGACGGCAGTACTTTAGACGACACAAGATGAAAGAGATGGGAAAACCATCATGAGCAAAGTGCACCTCAAGTGCATATTCAAATTTCAAGTATAAAAAAATGGTGCTAGTCCTACAGAAAATGAGAGGAACTTTGCGCAGCAACCTAATTGGATGGGGCTGGGATAGAGGACCTGCCCAAGTAACTAACTTTTGTACAAAATTCACCACTTGGGTGGGTTTTCTGGGATTTCCAGATCATGGTCTTTATCATCTACAGGTTGTTTTAAATGTAAAGAGATAAAATATCATAAAAAAGAGTGTTCCTGGATAGAAAAGATGTAACTTTGAAAAATAACCAGGAATAGGCAAGAGGTCCTACATCTTATCCTAAACACAAACTCTTACTCTGAAGGAGACACAAAGGAGAATCTTTTGGGGAATGAAAATGACAATAGAATAAAATTCCACCATAGTCATGCTATTAAAACTGCATTAACTGCCCTTTCAATCTGGAATGAGAAATCAAAGTGAACATTGCACTATAGAATGGGCTTCTAAGCCCTTGTCACTGTAAATTTGACTACAGATGGACAGCAGTGCCGGAATTTTCCAAAGGGTTTCAGGTGTAAATTGTCAGCACCGAAAGATTGACTTCAAAATTCACAAACTGAGAGGTATGGTAGAATTAGGATAGAGGTAAGGCCCATATAACTTGGAACAATAAAGGGTGTTTAGAAAACATAAGTTTAACATGTTTTGAAGAAAAGGGACATAAATGACAGTCAAGAAAGTGCGAATGTAATGAAAAGGGATAGGAGTATAGGAAACAGCAACAACTAGAGAGGGAGAACAACAGTGTGCAAAAGTTTATCTGATCCTGGGTCAAAGTGGCAATGGCAAGAAATGAAGTATAGGTGCTGCAAAGCCTGAGATCAGCAAATTGCTTTGGGATCTTTGCAGGCAATGGACATATACTTTCCACTGCTCCTGCCATATCCAAGACATCCCAACTTCACTGCAACTGTCAAAAGGTGGGTATAATTTTAGTATTTCACTAATCTAAATCTAGATTTTGTCATATCCTATGATTAATTACAACAATGCCTAGATATGGATAGATTGTCAAGACCAACACTCTTTTTTAAGACATCAAAATACTAATTCACATCTTTAGAGTCTCACTTAATTCATATTCAGATTCTTTGAAGATTGTTATGTACTTTGACTATAACCTTGTTAGTCCGGTGTAGTTATCTAAAACGCACACTATATTTTGACTTGGTATAAGGCCTTACTCTTATTAAGCCTATGAGTTATGCCTGTTCATTTTCACAAGAACTTTTTTCACTCTACACCCTCATTCATCAATGGTTCAATTGGGTATGCCTGCAGTACTGATGCTTCTTAGACACAGGAATGTCTATCGCTATCACACTGAATAAAATGAAAAAAAAAGGTAAAAATGTAAAAGAAAAAAAATGCAGCATCATGTGGCTTGGGGATGAGCTTTCTGCAAATGATGACTACAGTCAACTCCTATTCTTTTTACTGGCTTAGTGGCGCTTAACAAAAAATCAGAATATATTTTTTTTCACAAACAACAAAATTTATGGCTTTATCTTTCTTTGCACAGATTCATGAAAGTCTAATGAACAAAGACATCTATAAGTATATAAGTATACTTGCTGATTATCAAAGTGTTCAGTAGCAGACTCCTTAAAACTGATATGAGACCTGGCATGTATATAAATAAAAATTCTTGGCAAAATCATCATAAGCCCAAAACTTTACCCAAAGACTGCATGATCCTTAAGTACTCACAACATCCAATCTCATCTGACATGTCTAAGCAATGTGGAGAATTATCACACACCAATTGGCCATCAATGCAGAGTCCATTCCCGCATTTAAACTGGTCAACATTGCATCTTGTCTGTGGGGTTTTGCCTAAATCAAAGAAAAATTTGTTTAAAAATTGCTTCAGTGTAAAAAAAAATCTCTGGTTTCACATCTGCATAGATTTAAAAAACACCTAATCAAGCAAAGCCATCCTTTGGTGGGTGGGTCTCACCACTAACCTCTCAACTCTGGATGCATGTAAGCCTAGAAAAAAGATCTTATACTTTACAGGTTAGATAAAAATTGAAAGATACGTACATTTACGTAAGATATTACTGTTCATGAAGTATAAAATTGTTCTACTAAGGTGGCTGTGTGGTTTGGATATGGTTACAAATGTAAAAAAAAAATATATAAAACTTGAACACCACAAAACTTCTTGAAAAGTGGCATTACATACATTATAGTTCAAAATGGGTTGATGATAATCATTTCTCTGCAATATTAAATAAACAAAAGTCTATTTTTAGCTTAGTCTCTTCATTTTCAACAAAGTATAATAAGCTATTTCCAAAAGACCAAATATCACTTCGGAACTTAAGATGCTATGCCACCATTTCAATATAGAATGTAAAAAGGCAAAAATCTATAAACTCACAATGCTGCTCATCTGAACCATCACCACAGTTGTCTATTCCATCACAGCGTCTCCAGCTTGGCACACACTTTAAGTTGTCACACCAAAACTTGTCTGATCCACTGCAAGAAATCCTTTTACAGACTGCTGAGAACTCATCAGAATCATCGCCACAGTCATTAGTGCCATCACAACGCCAAGATGATGGAATACACATCTTAAAAAAAATGGAAAAAGGAAAGGGTGGGCATTTGTATGCTTTAGATCAAATTTAGGCAAGTACTTGCAATAATGACCCAAAGAAAGAGTTTATTTTTCTGCATTTTTTTTTACCTCTTTTCACTAGGCTTTTAGAGGATTATACCTTCATTCTAATCCACCCAATGCTAGAGAGTTGGTGGAGGAGGCTCAGTGTGTAATGTATGACAGGATGGAAAAATTGCAACAAAATAGCTTAATGCTAAAAATGCTCTCATCTTTTATACTATTACAAATGAACAGGTAGGAAGAAAACTACATTTTAAGAAAGTTGGACTTAAAAAAATAAGACCTGTACCCTCCAGAGCCATACAACTGCACTGAAGAAAAGCAAACTTTACAAAAATGAGCAAGTAGGAAAGACTAGTACAATAAAGAAAAGCAAATTTGAAAACAATAACATTTAAAAAAATATATATATATCCTCCACAGCCATACAAACTACATTTAAGATGAGAAAACTACAGCTTTATATATCCAATCCAAAGCCATTCACAGCACAGTTTTAAGATAAATAGAACCTTGAGAAATTAGAATTCTCAGAATTCTCACAAAATCATGAAGACATTCTTTAAATGTAGGAGAGATCTAAAGCAAAAAACTGATAAATGTGTGCAATTTTTTAAGCATCCGTCTTTTCAGTTTATCTCTCCCCCGAGACCATAATGTGGTGCTGATGACCAATTACAGATACAACGTAGTGCTCCACCTCATGTGGTAAAAAAGTACTCTCAATACAAAGCAAAAACATGCAAGCCCTCAGACAATATGAGAGACAAAAAAAATGAAGACACAGATTTAAAAAAAAAAATTATTGGGTTACTCTGGATTGCTTAAGCTTATAATTATTCCAGATGTAGTCTCAACCTGTATAACTCATGCAAGACAAAGTAAGAGTGGCAAGTTAATTTAATGGCTTAATTCAAATGTTTCTATGGTTCCTTGTTGCAGATTAGTGGATATGGCCAATATCTTAGCTGAAAAGCAGTATAATAGTATGAAATGCGTCAAAAAAAGCAGAAGTAAGGCTTACATTTGCAACCGCTGCTCTGGAATAAAAGGTGACAATGACAGTTGTTCTTAAAATACTGACCAATCAAGTTACTACTTTCCTGCAAATAAAGGCACGACTGTTTTCCATGACCATTTTGTCTTTACACTGGAGTAGGCCAAATTTCATTTTATCCTTTAATTTTTCAGCTTTTCTCACTTTAAAGTAAAATAACAAGTTTTTTTTTAACATATTTAAATTTACAAAATAATAATTTGTTTTAAGAGCATCATCTACTTTGAAAATTGCAAACTGCTGAGAATAGTCTTTTACATGTTATTTGGTTCATTATAACAAAATTGGCAAATAATTTTGAAGAATTAATTACAGTATATATAAAGTGAACTTTTAAGAGCATTTTTTAGCCTAAAATTGGCAAATAATTTTGAAGAATTAATTACAATATATATATATATATATAGTGTACTTTTAAGAGCATTTTTAACCTAAATCCATAGCTTTTCTTCAGTTTTTTATACTGTATGGGATACTGATCTCGACAGACTCATATTCAGTAAACTTCATCACTGTACATTGGGCAGTTTTAGAGGAGATGATGGAGGATAAAATCAAAGTTTCCTTTTTTTGTGTGTAAGTTTTATAACATAAATGAACCATCAGATTAAAAAAAAAAGGATTTCAAGGCAAAAATAGAAAAAAGAAAGCTAACAATAATAAACTTGAATAGATAGTTTTTTTGAAAAAGAGAGAAGGGAAAAAAAACAACACATCCTTTAATCCAAAGAAAGGATCACATGCTTAGGGACCCTCATATTATCTCATTGACTACCAGATGTGATTGTCAAGGTTTTCTGCCTTTAAGAGGAGCAAGGCGAGTGCTATAAAAAACACCTTAGTGATGCTGGGATTGGCTTAGGTGTTGAAAAACGGCTTATTATGCACTTCCCAATCTAAATAAACGCCCATTATGAGGATATATAGGTAGAAAAAAAGGCCTACAGATGCAATACCATGCCGGAGTCTAATGTTCCCCAACACAATAAGGAGGGTTTTATAGGACATACATAGAGTGTGATTTTTTAAAATTTATAAACTTTTCCCATTTAGAAGTTTAGATCAAAACATCTACACATCAGATTATGTTAAGAAGATTGTGCAAAGCAAGTTTTTGTTTCTAAACATTCCATGATGCCTTAGTTTTTTGCTTTAGCTTATATCAATCTAGTGAATTTTGTCAACCATTTGTTGCAAAAAGAAATGCAAGGCACTCTATGAACATCAAGGATTACATTCACAGCTCTTTAGAAATGATTGTCTTTACCCAGTTGATAGGAAACTTAAATCTTTAAGATCATGATCAAGATTATCTGGACCTCAATTTCTTTTACAAGAAATGATCCGTGCTACTGACTTTTGTTTGCATTTTGTTGAAAAAAGAAATGCAAGACACTTTATGAACGTCAAGAACTGCATTCCCAATATCTCATGGCTCTTTCAAAATGACTTTCTTTACCCAGTTGATAAGCAATGTTAATCTTAACATCTCAGTCAAGATTTTCTGTACCTTAATTTCTTTTACAAGATATGCGCGTTAAGTTTTAGCTCAAATGCTGATTAAGCAATTCCAATTGTGAAGCATGATGTGTGATCACAAACACAGCATAAACTTAAAATGTTATGATTACGAAAAAAGATGCCCAACTTTACTTAATAAGTTAATAAGGTGTAGAAAAATCTAACTACTGCAGTGCATTTTTAATCAACTGATTCTTGGCTATCTTTAGATGTTATTAGCTGTAGCCCTTTTTGATACTGTTTACCTTTTCTGAACTCTAATGCTTATCTGCTAATCATTTTTTATCTATCAACCTGATTCATCTTCCTCTGAAAAGGGTCTATCCCTCCCTACCTTTTTTTCCCCCCTTTTCTTTCCAACCCACGGCCCATTTAGTCATCTATTTATGATTGAATACTTTTTTGTTTGCCTAATATACAATAGTTCTATACATATGTTACTTTTCTCGGCACCCAAATAATTTTTTTCTTCAAAGATCCAGGCTTGGCACAAGTACACATTTTTACTAAGTCTGTTACATAGTGAAAGCTTGGACTATCTTGTTTGCAGGATTACTAACAGGCTCTGACAAAAAAGCCTGAACAGTTTTCAGGATAAAATTCTTAATGCGGCGTTTCATATTCATAGGGAAAAGGTACCATATGAACATCAAAATATTAAAACATATTAAGTTGGAAAACTGGCAACCCTGTGTTTGTCTTGGTGGATTTAGATTTAGATAGAGCAACATCATATTACCGATTTTACTTTCACAAAGGGAAAGAAAAAAAATTGCACAATACGGTTTCTTAAACGTAATGAATATTATCTTGTTGGATAATTTATTAACAATTAAGACTAGATCTAGTTGAAAGACCTGCTCTACAAATGGGACCACTGAAACATCAAAACTTACATAGTGATATGGATCGAGGAACGATGAGTGAAACTTATTTGCTTTGATAGTTCATTGTTTCCCTTAGTTACATTCTAATGCTAAAATAATTATGACCATATTTCAGATACTTTCTACAGGGATACAGGGATCAGTGCTGCAGCTTCGCTGTATGTTGGTAAATTGAAAATTCCGTTATGAGCACCTGAATTCTATTTCTTTTCTAACTGTAGGACTAAAGTTAAGTCGGAATGTTCTTTTTGGGCATGGAAAAGCCCAGGTGACGGAAACAGAAACTAGATCGATTACATCATGATCAGTAAACGATTTAGAAATGCGCTTCTTTCAGCAAAAATTTACACTTGGGCACACTGTTATAGTAATCATGGTCCAGCGGCTGGTAAATTCAAACTGACACTTAAGAAAGCCTAAAGTAAACCTAAAAAAATCAAACATGACTGAGCTTTCTTAAAATTCAGACTCTTCGACAAAAGTATCGTGTGGCTGTTAAAAAACAAATTTGAAGTCTTAGGAGAATCTAAGGAAGTGGACCAACAATCGGTAAAGTTTATATTCGCAAAAGCCCGAAACGGCTTTGTCACCAAAGTTAAATACGCCTTTGATCCAGAATGACAACTGTTGAGTCGTGACATAGGGCCTGAATCCACGAACCGTGTTGCTCGGCCACAAAACAAGCCTACACAAAAACGAACTTCTCACTCCGAGGCAAACACCTACCACTTTAATGATAGCCCTTCCCTCGTGGATCCAAAGTCAACCCACCCAGATCAGCCGTACCAATTAGAATCTGAACAACTAGGAAAATCTGGGGGTTCAACCCCCGCTGAGCACCTGATGGAAACAGTATTTGCAAAAATCTACCACTCAGCACCCTCTCGACTGTGACGCGCCTCTAACCTCCACAGCGAGATAAGACAACGTCAAGTGAAACGAAAATTTACTTTTCTCATTAAAACAAAACAAATCAAAACAGAACAATGTATTAGAAAGAAATAGCACAAATGTCTAAAATCAGTACAGAAATTTTATTGTGCACCCAAAGTCAAAAAGACTTAGAATAACAATATCATTTTGTATCATGCTCTCTCTCTCTCTCTCTCCTTCTCTACCTCTCCCCGCTCTTTCTCTCTCTCTCTCTCTCTCTCTCTCTCTCTCTCTCTCTCTCTCTCTCTCTCTCTCTCTCTCTCTTTTCCTGTGTATATCTCTCTCTCTCTCTCTCTCTCTCTCTCTCTCTCTCTCTCTCTCTCTCTCTCTCTCTCTCTATCTCTCTCCCCCCACCCCTCCGATAATCACGCATCCCTTTTGCCATTGCACACTTGGTCGAAATATGTACTCCTGTAGTCCTCCCCTAACCCCTTTACCACCCACATTGATTACTTGTTTTTTGTACGTCTGTAGAGTAATATGTCAACAGTCCCATTCAATGATGTTATTTTTCTGTTTCAACACTGAACACGGCCCCTGCTAAACTGCGAATCGTTCACGACGTCTTCAGTTGTTCCCCCCCCCCCTCCCCCCCTCCCCCGTCCCTGAATTTCAATGAGTATACTTTGGAATTTGCATTTATATTATGCACAGACTCTCCTTTTATAATATATACATTTATTCACCTCCACTATAATTATGCAGTTCGATTTCGTTGTACGATTTATCTCCAATATACTGTGATCATGACTACACAATCTAACACACTTTCACACAAACAAGAGCTTAAAAAGCTTGTATTAAATGAATGTTTATATATCGTCTTTGCTGCCCTAATTGCCTACGGCAAAAAGGGCAGTAAGTAAGTAAGTAATATCGTCTTTGTAATTCACAAACCGGCTACATACAAATTTTTCGAATTTTTTTTATTTGCTTAATTCATGCACGAGATCATAGTTTACATTCCCTAGAAATCTTAGACATGAAAATGATTTAGAAATATGTTAATTATGAGACTTCACAAACCGGACACCTGCATTGCGTAAGTAAGTGTCATGCACATACCGGCTACGTACATAACCGGCGCCGCTTGTATATTTCAGTGTCCGCATCGGACACCATACATCTGTGCACGCCACCGTCCGTCCCTAACAGCTAAAGTGATTTTGTTCTGCGTGTGTGTATGGTTATGGTGTGTGTGCGCGTTCCAACCCCCCACCCTAAAAAAAAAGAGAAAAACAACAAAATCCCAGAGCTCATTATTGCCAGCACCGACAGCCCAACTAAGCTCCAAAGAATTCCGTCAGCTAAGTATGTATGCGAAGCGCTACGGCTATTATCGTCAACCCCTGTTGATCCTATTTTTTCAGGCATCCCGGAGATTGTTAGCGATAATTTAGAAAAAATGAGCCAAATTTTATGACGAACTGTTCGCTTTCCATGATACCAGCTGATGATGACGGTTGCGGTCTGGACTCTATAAATCTTGAGCTAACGTCTGAGCCCTTGGCTGTGGAAGATGATTCATCCATTTCTGATAGAGTTCGAAATGATTCCCAAGTCAGCAAGGAACAGTCGCATGACAACGAACCTGCTACTGCTGTAGAGGAGAAAACCTGCTGTGATCCCAATCCTTCTGTCTCTTCCAGTGGAACCCCGAGCACTTGTGGAGTGAACTATTAAGTTGGATCTGAGGGTTGCAGACGAAGTGAAGAAATGTTGCCAGAAGACGGGAACTGTGTACTACCTGGAGATGGTGGCAAAAGTGATCAGATCGGAGATTATGTAGAAGAGATCCTTGAAGGTGAAACTGGTTTAGGTGAAAATACAAGAGTACTTAGTGAGAAAGCAATTGCAGAGGACCCAAATGGAGATGAAGCCAGTGGGGGTCGCAAGAAAAAGATAGGCAAATCTAACTGGAAGCGGAATCAGGTATTAAGACTGAGAGAGAAAGGAGATGAGCATCTCGGTAGATCGAAGAAAAATGACATGATACTGGCCAGATCTTTTGGCAGATGCTGCTCTTGTATAAAAGGCGGATACTAGTGCATGGAGTTTGGTGATGATGAAAGAGAAAAAATCTTCAAGTACGTGTGGAGCCTCACTTGGGGACAGAAAAGAGCATACGTGACATCATTAATCGAAAAAGATGTGGCTCGGAGAACCGTTTCACATTCGTCCTAGTCTGGAGTGGATGTCTTTTGGAGACAAAATATCTGCTCTTATTTCTTGAAAGCAGCTGGCAGCCAGCGAAAAAAGGTTTGCCGAAACTTTTTTCTGTCAACCACTGGTTTACGCAGATGATGTGTGAGAGACTGGACTCTCAACGAGCGACCAGCTAGAAATGTGCGAGAGCATGGACTATCATCTGGAAAAGCAGATAGAGAGTTCTGCGTTGATTAATTTTTGAACCTTTTACCGCGTTTGCACTACTGCAGGTCCAACTCTTCAAAACTGCACCTAGAGCCCTTATTCCAGAGCATTGCTGACGTCTACAAACTATCCATCACAAAATGCAACGAAAACAACCAGTGTCCTCTAAGTCGAAAAGTAGTAAAAACAATTTTCAACGAATTTAAATTGGCTCTGTTTCATCCTCGCAAAGACCAATGCGAAGTTTGTGTCGGATGCAACTGTGGTAATATTGATGCAAGTCTGGTTGATGCATCAGGATCGCAAAGAAGCTGCTCAGAGCGCCAAACCTGTGGACAAAGAAACGGGGATCACCTCGATAAACAGTGCTAGACAAAACTTTTATTTGTTGTATGGACTTGTAACCTGTTCTCTTGACACCGAGAATAAAGGCATCCTCTCTGTACTATAAAACAAAACTGTGTGTCCATCACTTTACGTTCTACAAACCTTGCCACAAAGGACTTTTTAGGCTATGTGTGGCACGAATGAGACGGTGCGTTGACTGCGAATGAATTTGCATCATGTGTGACAGACTTTTTTGCAGATAATCGTGGATTTTCAAGGTACATTCTGTAAAGCGATGGGTGCACCTGTCAGAACAGAAACTCCACCTGAGCAAAGGGTCTGCTTCATTTTGCTGTCGCGCACAAGGTGGAAGAAGAGCAAAATGTTTTAGGAGAGGGCCCTAACTAAATGGAGGTCGACTCTGTCCATGGTTGCGTTGAAAGGCATTTGAAGAACGCTTCGATCTATTGCCTGCTCAGTATGGACTCGGCACGCACCAAACCCTTTCCTTACCTATTCAAGTATTTGCACCATGATCTTTTTAAAGATTTTACTGTGCAACTTGAGTTCAATCCGTCCTGGAAGAACAGCTGGAGATCTTACAGTGACTGACCTGAGATGTATTTGCTACACCCCCGACAAACGATTTCATTCAAGCTCAGTCACACCAATGAACCGTATAATCCCCTTCCTAAAGGCTGAAACCAATCCAGCTGGGATGGAATAAGGGAACCACAACCGTTGTATTCCAGCTCTCAGAAAATCAAGAAGCAGAAATATCAGCACCTCCAGTCTCTGAAAGCCGTGATCCCAGTGGATTATCATCCAGTTTATGACAATTTGTTAATGTAAACCAAGTTAATAAATTTCAATCCCATGTTCATGTGACTTGAAAGGTACTGACAGAATGAGTGCGCATGTTTGGCATGAGTAGTTATCTACTAATTGTTTGCAATATGACGCCCAGTACAATCCTGGGGCGTGTAACAGAACAGCCTTTGGTGAATGGGTTGTTGGATTATTACTAAAATAGCTATTTGAATCTAACTAATATTTTAAGATAATTTTGAGTAAAATGACGTAAATAATATGTCTAGCGGTCTGACAAAATGAATGTAGTTACGGGCTGAGTCAATAGGAGAAAAATGACAATTTAATTCATAGTGTAAAAATTGACGTCACCTGACCCAACCACAAAAACATAAATTAAACTTCATAAGTAAATAACTGGTGTCTTTTCACTCAATACTTTTCTAAGTATAAAATAAACTAACTTAAAATAAGTTTTTCTCATTTTTTTTCTCTGAATAATGGAGATTGTAAACATTCATCAAGGTTCTTTGGAGAGCTATAGCTTAAATCTTAATCCAGATATAAAAAAAATTATTCTTTCCCCACGGTGACAGGTATTGGAAGATCTTTTCAGCTCTGTAATTATCGTCATACCTCTGAAATCCGCACCTAGACTTAATTTATGCTGCACATATTGGTTTCGTCTCTCACCACTCTTTCAATTAAAACAAAAAAAGAAAAACAAACTAAACCAAAGAAAAAAAAACAAAAACAAGAAATGGATCAATGACAGCGAATAATAATGCAATGGGACGGAATGGCGCACAATCACTCTCTGGCAATAGTTAAAATTAGCTTGGCATTTTTAATTAAGTGTCCTAAAATTCATTTAAAATTACGCACTACTATACTACACGCCTGAGATACCTAAAAATAAAATAAAAAAATAATTATCATTAAAAACCTCTCTTCAATGTTCGTCTATGAATCGAACGTAATGTCACAATAAAACAATGAAGAGAGAGAGAGAGAGAGAGAGAGAGAGAGAGAGAGAGAGAGAGAGAGAGAGAGAGAGAGAGAGAGAGAGAGAGAGAGAGACAGAGAGAGAGACAGAGAGAGAGAGAGAGAGAGAGAGAGAGAGAGAGAGAGAGAGAGAGAGAGAGAGAGAGAGAGAGAGAGAGAGAGAGAGAGAGAAGCGCGCATACACAAATTTCACAATTAAAGCCAGCTACATACTACCGCACGTCATATTTCGGCCTAAAAGTGTCATGCTAAAAACGGACACATGCGGTAAAACGGACAACTGCACTGTAGTTGTAATTCACAAACCGTCTACATACACTCTAGAATTACCTAATGCAAAATTTTCAACAGAAACGATTTTATTTATATCCTATTGCTAAGTTTAAAGCTTAATGTACCTCAAAAACGTTACCTATATAACTCAGTTTATTCCTTCTCCTGTTAAATTTGGTATACTGCATGTAACCGGTTTGTGAATGACAGCAACGATATATATATATAAGATATTCTTAATATCATTTTGCTCTCTGAATGACTAGGGAACTGCAGAAAACGAAGGGATATTTTGTACTCTATAAGAAGTAAGAAACACTCACTTTACACATGAACAGGAAGAGCGCATTGGGGTAGAGGGGATATAAATGCTTCTTTAGCTCTTTTAGATCCACTCGAGAGGCGTCGCTACCTATTTAACAATAGGTTCCAATATGAACACCATAAACGATCAAAGATTGCAATTGAAATTTGCTTTTTCTAGATGTTACAATTGAAAATAAAAGACTTACATTGGCATCAATCTATGGTACAAATAAAGACGAGCCAGTTTTCACAAAATGCAAAGCAAATTAAAAGATCTGAAAAATCAAGACATTATTGTGGTAGGCTATTGGAATCTTTTACTCGACTCCAGCGTTGATGGCAAGAACTATAACAACACGAGAGAAAGAGAGTCAGTTTGGCAACTAATGGTCAAACTTGATGTAATTTTCATCTGGAGAAGTGAGAATCCCGACTTAAACAAGTTCACTTGGAACAGAAGTGACAAAAATAAAGAAATTCAAATGGATTGTTTAGATTTTTTTTCTGATCTCCGAACAACTGGTCACATACTAGTTAAACCAAAACATTGAGTTGGGGTACCGGTTAGACCTCTCAGTTATCACTCTAGCTCTGTCTTTCAGTACTACACCGAAAAAGAAAACGTTTTGGAAATTTAATAATTCCTTGCTTAATGATGACCAGTATGTGAAAGACTTTAAAAACACAATACCAGATGTCAAACGAAAATATGCAGTATTTCTGTATAATCAAGAAAATATCGGAAATATACCGACTAATTTTACCCAGCACTTTTCTGAGAAATGCTACCATTAGAGATGCCCCAGAAGTCAGTATACAGGGCATCAATTCTTAAGAAAAATTCAAATAAGGAGATTGTTGACCTTGAAAAAGAACTCAAAATACTGGGCGAAATGGGCTTGAGAATACAAAGGAATTTATCATTAAAAAAAAAATAAGAACATCAAAAGTTAAGATCAAAAACCTTGGAAGGTGTACTTATCAGATCTGAAACCTGATGGACAGGTGAAGGGGAGAAATCATCAAAAACTTTTGCAACTTAGAAAAAAGACAATATCCAAGAAAATGATAAGCTTGATTAAAAGCAATGACACCGAAACAAATGAAAACGATAAAATAGTTAATGAAGTAAAAACATTTTACTCACAACTTTAAGAATCAAGAAACGAAAATCTATACGATGTATATATCAATCTACGTCTGTCATCTGACACCTCTAGGCTAAGCAATGATGAAGCAAAAACAATAGGCGGAGATATCACATATGAAGAAGCAGGAAAGGTGTTGGTGAATATGAAGAATAGAAAAAGTCCTGGATCAGATGGATACACTGTCGAATTTTTAAAGTTCTTTTGGAAAGATATCTAATCAAGGCAATCAACTTTAGCTTCAAGTTCAAACTACTTTCTATTGCATAAAGAAAAGCAAAGGACTCAAAACCTGCATTCCAAAACCGGGAAAATCCAAAAAAAATATATAAAAAATTGGAGATCATTAACCTTACTCAATGTCATCTACAAAATAGTGTCGGGGTGTATCGCACAAAGAATAAAAACTAAATTGCAATTAATTATAGACCCAGATCAAACATGCTTTACAACCAATAGATTCCTAGGAGATCGTTTGGTCTACGATGTATTGTCTGAAGCAAATACAACCCACAAAAAAGGAATCCTACTTCTAATAGACTTTGAAAAAGCATTTGATTTAAGAAGCTGGTCATTTATTTACAAAGCGTTAAAGTATTCAAATTTTTCTAATAGTACTAGTTGAAAGCCAGCAAATTCGCAGGATTGAAAGTTTAAATCAATACCCATGTATTCATAAATTTAACAGGAAATTATTGTACTCACCATTATAATATTAAAGTTGATTTGAAGACAACATTATTGGTGAAGCTTGTTATAGTCAAAGAGTTCTCTGATGGCGGTGCCAATGCAAATTAATTGTAAACCATAACAGCTTTTAACTCTTGAAATAGATTCATACAACTGACCATGAGTGAAAAGTGACTGTGGAAGATAAATTCCAACTTTCGTTACAGTTTGACCCTGTGACTTGTTTATAGTCATGGCATGGGGCGGTTTTATTGGAAACTGTCTCCTAATAAGTGTAAATGGTCTTTTGTTGTTACTGCAAAGCGTGGAATGAATACATTGTGTCCAGCTGTGTACCTGTCATTATTTTGGCTTGAATGACTCTTCTTCCTAGTGTTTTAAGCAGAAGGCGTGTTCCGTTGAGAAGTCCTTGAGATGAATTCAAATTTCGTAAGAGCATCACTGGTGTGTTGACTTTGAATTTAGTAAATGTGGAGGTAGGCCGGTAGGATTTTGATTATTGAGGAATTTAATGGGGTAGAGATTTTGATCTGCATCTCCACTTGCTATTGAGTCTGCACTATTGTACGTGTGTTCAGTAGCAGATGTTAATTTTTTATCATTTTATCATTCATGTGGCCTACATTTTCATGTGTTGTTAAAATTGCTCTTTGGAACAGTTATTCTTCTTGGTAAAGTTTGTAAGGGGGGTAAATTAACTTGACCATTGGCACAGCATAGTGAGGATGTTTCTGTGGGCCACAATTTTGCGTCACAATGATGGCATGTCTTTGCCATTCCCCCAATATTGAGGGCAACAATATTGATATTATCATGGTTTGGAGCAGTTGGTGGTGTAAGTGAAGAAGCTGCCTGTCTGATGTAAGGTGGAGGTGGTAGCATTGATGTTGATCTAATCCGTATGGGTCTATCTGCTTCTTGTGGTGGTGTAGCAGACCTAAAGCTGGGTCTACGTTGTGGAGATCTAGAGCTACGTCTGTTTTCACCATCTGAATCAGATCTTGGTTGATCTATAGATCTAGATCTACGACAAAATGGAACTAGATTCGACCAGTATCAATAGATATGAATGGTTGATCAAGTGTTGTTAGTGGTGGTGTGGTTTGGGGGGGGGGGGGTTTGAATTTGATTTTGATTGAGTGTTTCTACGTATCTGGATCTTCTTAAACGTCTCTTTTTCTCACCTGCCATCTTAATATCGATCTATCTTCCGCAGTTAATTATATCACTCAGACTGAGGTGGTCGTATCGCTGGTTGGCCTAGGCTATGCGGGAGAGGAGGATCTAGATCTAAATTGAAGAAAAAGTAATGTCAAAGGTCTAATTTTGATCTATTGACACAAAACATTGCTTTTATTAAAAGTGGGGGTCATGTCTCCTGTGATATACGTATTAATTCTATTTCTTGCAACTATGTAGTTAGTATGGCCACAATAGGCTTAACAGGCAGGATACAAAAACCTGGCCAGTTAGTCAGGTAATATTGAGCAATGGCGATGTAAACAAAGAATAGAAATAACGTGTGGTCTTGAACGCAACTTCTTAGTCTATTTACCTTGTATTTTGTTGTATTTAAACCAATACTCTACAATTGGCGACGAGGATCAAGAGAAAAATGTCACGGAAAGTTGATGTTTACGACAGTAATGTAGAAACATTCCAAAACTACGCCGAAAGGCTGGAGCAGTACTTCATCGCGAATGATGTAGCAGAAGAAAAGCGTGCAGCCACGTTGCTCAGCTGCATCGGAGCAAAGACCTACCAGCTCCTTCGATCCTTAACGTCCCCTGACCTTCCTTCAACTAAATCTTATGATGAACTGAAGGTGGTTTTAAATAAGCACCTGTCCCCGCAACCCCTCGAGATTGCTGAGCGCTTCAGATTTCACAAGAGGAATCAGAGAGAGGGTGAGTCCATACAAGCTTATACAGTAGAGATCAAGAGACTGAGCGAGCACTGTAACTTCGGACCACACCTCGACCCATCGCTCCGAGACAGGCTAGTCTGCGGTCTAAGGGACACGGCTATCCAGAAAAGACTGCTCCAAGAAGCTGATCTAACATTTCAAATCGCATATGACAAAGCTGTTGCCTTAGAGATGGCAAGTCGCGATGCTACAGAACTGCACAGCAATGCTATCAGTGCTCAATTAGGCCAAGAAATCAAATCATTTCATGCTATGGCAAGGAAACCCCAAGCCAAGGGAAAATTTTCAGCCTGTCAATCCTGTGGAAAAACTAACCACAGCCGCGAGAACTGCTATTTCAGGGAGGCTGAATGCAAAGCCTGCCACAAGAAAGGGAACATTCAAAGTGTTTGCAGATCCAAGGCAACACAGCCCAAGGTCCTGTTTAAGGCCAAACCAAAAAGGTTCACCAGCTTGAAGAGGGGACAGACTTCTTCAGCATCGACCTGCAGGTGCATCAGAGTGCAGTGACAACAAATAAGATATGGGTGCACCCTCTGATCAACAACGTTCGGATCCGAATGAAACTTGACACCGGTTCTGGCTTGAGTCTCATGACAATCATAGACTACAAAACAATTTTCAAGAAATCGCCATCGTTGAGCACTGACCGCTCGATCATCCTCAACACATACACCGGAGAAAAAGTCAGTCCGTTAGGCTACGCACATGTAGTCGTCACTGTCAACGGAGTCAGCAAGACACTGCCACTGTGGATTGTCAAAGAGGGAAATAATCCACTCTTTGGTAGAAATTGGCTACAGCATTTCCGTTTACAGTGGTACGAGCTAAAAAACCTTAAAGTCACCACTCCAAGTCCAAGATCACCTGAAGCCACAACAACAGCAGACTCAATAAAAAACGGCCTACAAAAATTGCTCCAGAGACACAAAGAAGTTTTCAGCCCTGGCATAGGGAAGGCGAAGTCTCATACAGCTACGCTAACACTTAAACCCGACGCCAAACCGAAGTTCTGCAAGGCAAGGCCGGTTCCCTACGCACTCGTCAACAAAGTGGGACAGGAACTAGACAACCTTGAGAAACAGGGTATCCTATCAAATGTGCAACATTCAGAATGGGCTACACCTGTAGTCCCCGTTCTAAAACAGTCTGGCGATTCCGTCTGTGCGGAGATTTCAAAAACACCTTAAATCTAGTGCTTCAAGCAGAACAATACACTCTACCACGAGTGGAGGACATTTTTGCCAACCTTGGTTCGGGGCAGAAGTTCTCGAAAATAGATCTGCGTCAAGCCTACCTTCAACTTCCCTTGAATGAAGAGTCCAGACCCTTGACAGTAATCAACACCCACAAGGGCCTGTATGCCTACAACAGGCTAGTTTTTGGCATCACGTCTTCGCCTGCAGTGTGGCAGAAGACAATTGACACCATACTTCAAGGCATCGAGGGAGTCCAGGTCAATCAAGACGACATAATCATCACTGGCGAAACCGATGAAAAGCATCTCCAGAACCTTGGTCACGTCCTGCAGAGACTTGAAGACAATGGCCTAAAGGCAAATCGTGAAAAATGTCAATTCTTCCAGGACGAAGTCATTTTCTGCGGCTTCAAAATTGACAAGGAAGGGCTGCACAAGACCCAAGACAAGGTGGATGCAATTCTGCAAGCATCGGTCCCTGAGAACAAAACTCAACTCCGTTCCTTCTTGGGACTGCTGAACTACTATCACAAGTTCCTGGACAATATCGCCCACATTGCTCAACCCATGTCTGAGTTACTCCAGAACAACAAACTCTTTGTCTGGTCAACAGACTGCAATAATGCTTTTCTAAAAGCCAAGGAACTGATCGCCTCAGACAAGGTCCTCATGCGCTACACTCCAGAACTGCCTCTCCGGCTTGCCTGCGATGCATCACCCTACGGAATCGGGGCAGTATTATCTCACATCACAGACAGTACTAATATCACACACGAAGAAAGGCCAATCGCATACGCTTCGCACACTCTCACAAAGGCTGAGAAAAATTATTCACAAATTGACAAGGAAGCTCTTGCAATAGTCTGGGCAGTCAAAAAGTTCTACAACTACATTTGCGGCCGCCACTTCACCCTCGTGACAGACCATCAACCTCTTAAGTACATCTTCAGTCCGTCAACGGGCATCCCTGCAACGTCGGCAGCACGCCAACAAAGGTATGCAGCGTTCTTATCTGGTTTCAACTACACCATCGAGTACAAATCATCCAAAGAGAATGCTAATGCAGATACGTTCTCCCGACTGCCACTTTCCACAGAAGTGAAAGATGATAGCGAAATGGAAACTATGTATTACACAGAAGTACTTGAGGCCCTGCCAGTCAGCAGCGCCAACATCAGTAAGGCTTCACGTCAAGACCCAGTCTTATCAAGGGCCATTGACTTTACTACGACAACTTGGCCTGCTACAGTATCAGATGAAGTGAAACCATACTTCCACAAGAGACACGAACTCAGTGTTCACCAAGACTGTCTACTGTGGGGCACAAGAGCATTAGCTCCAGCAAAGCTGAGACCTCACGTTCTCCAAGTGCTTCACGATGGCCATTTGGGAATTGTCAAAATGAAGAACATGGCCCGCGACTACTTCTGGTGGCCGGGGCTCGACAAGGACATCGAACACATGGCTAAAGGATGCTCTGGATGCATGCACTCACAGCAAAATCCTCAGTTGTCACCCCTGCACCCGTGGATCTTTCCAGACAGCCCGTGGCATCGAGTCCACATCGATTACGCTGGACCTTTCATGGGCCATATGTTCCTCATCGTCATCGATGCACACTCAAAGAGGGCCGAAGTCGTACCCACAGATTCCTCGACTTCAAGCAAGACAATTGACATTCTCCTCACCATTTTCGCAAGGTTTGGGCTACCCAAACAGATAGTGAGCGATAATGCTCCGAACTTCACTTCAGATGAGTTCAAAAACTTTGTGCGCTCAAATGCCATAAATCATATCACCTGTGCGCCATATCATCCTGCAACCAATGGCATTGCTGAACGGTTCGTACAGATTTTCAAGAATGCCATGAAATCAGCCTAGAAGGACTGTGGTTCCCTCCATACAAAACTGTCAAAGTTCCTACTGGCTTATAGGAACTCCCAGCATCACACTACAGGACAATCTCCAGCCCGGCTACTCCTTGGCAGGAGCACACGCACCCGCCTCGATTGTCTCAGGCCATCATTGCTTGAGAAAGTCACACAAAGCCAAAGCGACCAAGTCAGACACCACTCCCAAGCTTGAGCCCGTGTTTTCAACACAGGAGACAATGTTCTCACCCGCGACTATAGAGCTGCAGACAGATGGGCCCACGGCACCATTACAGCTCGAAATGGTCCACTATCCTACAATATCCAGACCTCACCAGGCATCGTTTGGAGGAGACACGCTGATCAGATCGTGCACACCCAACCAGTAGCAACTGACCCTGATCACACCCAACCAGGAGCAACTGACCCTGATCTCATTCTCCCCATTTCTCTCCCGAAGGACACTACTCGCAGCCAATCTGCAGAGCCGAATCCTGTTACTGTTCCACCACCAGCCCCTACCGTGGCTTCGACGAGTGCCAGTCCCTCTAATCTAGGCACTCAGCCGAGACGCTCTGGTCGGATAACGAAGCCACCAGTGAAACTTAACTTATAAATAGAGAGTTGGAGGACTCAGGGGCAGAATAATCCCCTCCTCCGACGAGGCTCCGGGGCAGTCTACCCCGTCCTCAGTGTGCTAGAGTAGCAAGTTCATTTTTCCTTAGATAATAAATTAATATCCTAATTAATCGCCAAGCTTCAAGTTCAAAGAAGACATCTTCGAACACCACCACAATAAGCTATTAAGTATTATTACCTTCTTTATTTCGACACGAACTGAGTCAAACACTATTTGATTTAGCATTAGAATAAATACAGTACAATTTTCTAAAAATGTCCATTTCGTTGTCCATTTTTAAAGAAGAGGGAAGGATGTGATATACGTATTAATTCTATTTCTTGCAACTATGTAGTTAGTATGGCCACAATAGGCTTAACAGGCATGATACAAAAACCTGGCCAGTTAGTCAGGTAATATTGAGCAATGGCGATGTAAACAAAGAATAGAAATAAAGTGTGGTCTTGAACGCAACTTCTTAGTCTGTTTACCTTGTATTTTGTTGTATTTAAACCAATGCACTACAAACACAATATGTTTTGTTATTTTTAAGTGACTGTGTAAGTCTGATGAGCAACGATCAAACTTTTTAGAATTACCGCTATCTATAATGGCCATCGAGAACAAATAATATCAAAGGTCTAATTTTTATTTAATGACAATCAAACATTGCTTTTTAAAAAGTGGGGGTCTTGTCCCTAATCTGATGTACAGTATTTCATAAAAAAACTAATTTGTAAATTTCAAGTGTCTGAATAAGTCTGTGGAGATAGGCAAAAATAACAAGAAGGGAGCACACAATGAGCACTAATTTTTTTTTTATATAAGTAGGGATAGGGATTCAAAATTGGGTCAAACTGTTTAATACAGAAATAAAATAAAGAGTGATAATTAACAAAAAATATCGCCATGATTTAAACCTGTGCGATGGTGAAGACAGGGTGACCCTATCTCACCTTACATTTTTCTTATAGTCGGCCAAATACTAACACACATGATTAGGCAAGATAAAAAGATAAAAAAGTTATAAAATCAAAGGGATAGACGTTAAAATATATCAATATACTGACGACACCAGTCTTTTACTCGATGGTTCTGAACGTTCCCTCAAGCACTGTTTTATATACTTTGGAGGAATTTGCGAGATACTCTGGTTTAAAGATGAACAGAGAAAAGTTAAGGGCAAAATGGTTCGGATGTCCGAGACCTCCAGAAGAGACATCTATTCCAGATTACAACTTAGGTTGGAACTCTCAAAACTTCAAAATACTAGGAGTATCCTTCACAACAGATCTAAAAAATATAATTAACACCAATTTAGAAGAGCACATTAATAAAACTAAAGTGAAAGTGTAAGCACGGAAGAAAAGAAATCTTACCCCTTTCAGTAATATCAAAGTCATAAAAAACATACTTATATCCAAAATCATCCATATATTGATGGCATTGCCCAACCCTTCCGAGGAAATACAGACACGTTTAAAGTAATGCCCCAAAACGTGCTATGGAATGGTAAAATGAGCAAAACTAAGAAAGAAATAGTTCCATTTGGACCATTAAATAAAGGAGGTCTGTCCATGTTAGATTTTAAACTTTTTATTCAATCATCAAAATATCAAAAAAGGAATCCTACTTCTGATAGACTTTGAAAAAGCATTTGATTTAATAAGGAAAACAAAATAAAAAACAATCAAGCTTTATAGATAAAACTTCTTCATAATACATGCCGAAATTTAGATATCATTTAAAAAGTTGGTGCGTCTTTAGTGATCATTACAAACAACTGTAATCGTTTCTGGAAAGATGTTTTTGATAACTTTTTAACTTTTAGCTCAAGAATTCAACCCCAAACATGGTATGAATTTGAGAGTTGTAGCTTCATGCATAATGAGAATATAAAAATCGGTAACAATTGTATTAAAATGAAGACCTTTGCTGTAAATAATTTTACGGCAATTTCACAATTAAAAAATAATGAGAAATTTATAAGTTATGAGGAATTCAATAACAAAAACAATCATGTCAGAATAGATTTCGTTTCTTACCGAAGAATTATACAAGGTGTGCAGAAATATAGACAAAAACTGACATTAAAACCTGGAGAAAGGTAGACCTAAAAATGCAACCTGATTTTCGAATTATATTTTTATCCCCCAAAAAAAAAAGGAGCATGAAACATTTTTAGAACTCTTATACCCGCTAAATATGGAGGAAAAGACTTTATACCAATATAAATGAGAATAAACTATTCATTACGCTAAAAAAGTTTACTTCAGACTCTGCGCTGCGATGGATGAAATACCGAATACTACATAATGTTTTAACTGCAAATAAAATGGACGTCAAATATGATAATGAACAGAATAGAAACTGCTCATTTTGAGACAAGTATCCAGAATCCATAGAGCACCTCTTTTGGAACTGCCAAATAGTAAAAACCTTCTGGTCAAACGTGAACTTAGTTATGAATAAAAAAAATGTAAACATATTCACAACTTCAAATTTAACTACAGTAAATCCTGGTTTTACTTCGAGAGGACACTCAAACTGAACAGACGCAGTGTGTTACTTAATAATTTTCTTGGCACACAATATATCTATTCATGTAAAGTCAAGAATCACAAACCAACCAACGACTGCTTCCAAAGCATCTTGTACTGGCGTTATTTTATTGAAAAAGGAATATCCAAAACTAATGACTCGTTTGAGACATTCAATAAACAGTGGGAGCTATATTTCAAGTCTCTCGTAAGATAGCCGGCGTGATTGGTATTATAAAAACTAAACCGACTAAATGATACACACGCTTATATCTAACAAAAGTAGAATCATTGAATCTAGTCAAACGAAATATATATTTTTAAATTACGCCTAAAAAAAGAAAAAAAAAAGAAAATTA
>JAWDGP010005061.1:15000-50000 GCA_033675545.1 Elysia crispata | reverse complement strand
AGCGCAATTTTGCTGATGCACCTATCACGAAAGATGAAATCCGGGTAGCAATAAGAAAGATGAAATTAGGCAAAGCAACAGGCACAGACAGTATATCAGTGAAACTTTTAGAAATCCTATAATACATAACATTAAAAGTCACCCATGTTAAAGACGGACAATATTAATTAAATTGTGTTCTGAAACGACTCAAACTACGCGTTAGATTAAAGGCATTTTTCTGAATTTTTTAAGAAAAAAAATTGGAATATTTAAAAGACGATTTAATCGAAAACAAATTCAATGATGCTGTGTGATCAGCAAGGATAACTCTCAAAGTATCTTTTAAAATGGCTGCCTGCATAACTGAAGGAGCAATAAAGGTGTTGAAACAATGCGCATATCCGTTCCATCTTAAGGATTTTTCCAGCCAAGGCAGTCTATAGTGCACTTTAATCACAAGTCTTGCAAAACAAAATAGAGGATGAAAAATAACAGTTTCTTCCTGCTGATGCTGTGGTTAAAAAGAAAGCAGTCTCGATCGAAAAGGCGATACTGGCTTCATGAAAATTTTAAAGGCAGACCGGTAAATGTTGAATATGTTTCAAGTATAAAGAAAAATGCACTTCATATATTCGCATGAAGTCATCACTTTTCAAATCCTTCTGCAAATGATTGGGTCTCTCATAGAGAAAACACAAAGAATATCAGAAAATCATAATTGCCGGCAAGAGAGCGGCTGATTATGTGCAGTTTAAGAATTATTTTCATTTCACTCTAATGTCCTGAATAATCTTTCCGACCCAGCCACCCTCACCCGATTTTGAGACATTCTTCCCCCCCCCGCCCCTTTCCTTTTTTTCAAACCCCTAATCCCCAACTCACTTCGCTAAATTAAAGTAATTTTCAGTGAGCTCATTTATATGGTATATGTTTCTATTTTGAAGAATTGTGGGCCACTTGGGGAGGTAGATGGGTGTAAAATAAGCTCAGACCTTAGAGCTTCCGGCTCGAAAAATGTGCGCCTTGTAGACGGGACATAAAAAACAGCAAACTTGTTGCGTGATTACTATTTTAATTGTGCGCTGAACCAACAAACGAAGGCGGGGAGGTAGACGGGCCGGGCCAGATGTTCAGTGTTAGAGCGTTCACCTACAGAACAAAGAACGGTAAATATCTGGCCAAGGATTTGCCCAACGAACTTCGGAACACTCTGTGTAAAAATGTTGTAAAAGACAGCTTTACAAAGCCATGAAAGGCCTTGGCAGTGAGGAAAAAGTCTTGCTTGAGTTAATCTGTTCCCGCACCAACGATCGCCTCAGTGAAATCAAGGCAGTGTACAAGGCTTTATATAAGAAACAGCTGGAAGCTGCAGCAGTTGATCACACTTCAGGTGACTACCAGCATCTTCTTGTGGGATGACTGCAGTTTGATCGCAACAGGGCAAGACAAGATGCCCAGGAACTCTTTGCTGCTGGTGAGAAGAACTAGGGCACTAATGAGTCCACATTCTAGAAGATTTTTCCTGATGCGAAGCTATTCTAGCTACGAGTCACCTTGCAAGAATACGCTTTGATGACAAACAAGGATAGAGGAGATCATCAAGGATGAGACTGGTAGTGATCTTGTGAAAGCCACACTCACTATTATTCGTGGGCGATAGGAATCCTAGGCAAATTAATTTCCGCTGACTGCACTGGGGACTACTAAGGAAAATGCTGCTCACTTTGATTGGAGACAACGAGGCAAAGAGATAGGGACCTAGTTATCAATAATATTCACATCAAGCTCTTGATACTTCCAAAAATCAGTGAAAAAAAATTGTTCATGTAGGTCAACTTCCTCTGCTTTAAAAGATCTTTGTTGGTGTATATTGGCCAATACTCAAGTTTTTGTAAAACATATAAAATGTCGTGAAAATTATAGTCTTTTTTATTGCTTTTTTTAAAAATCTTTTATCACAAAATTGGTTTACATGTATGTGATGAATATTACTGACAAGGTATTGCAGCGTATCTAGCATAATTTTAAAATTCTCTTCTTGCTAACAATGCCCTCTCATCTCCAAAATGCAAAACGTCTTGCCATAAGTGCGAATAAGTCTGATCTCGGAAAATCGAGTTTGTAAAAAGAAAAGCTAAATTCTTAATTTTAAGCTACAATTTCAAACTATCATAAATGTATCTCTTGAGAGAATTGCGATAATATCAATTCCCAACCCCTGAGGAGCTAAGGATTGTATACCGTATAAATACCAACAACACTGAACATAAAAAATACACCTGACCCGTATGGACCGGGTGCGAGACAAACACATCAAATACCTGTTCATCATTAATTAGATGCTATGTACAACTTCAATACGTTTGTTTCTTTTTATGTTATAGCTTACCAATGGCATAGTACGCTGAATCTCAGCTCTACTGTGGTAAAAGCAATGCTGAAAACTGTTACCAGCTTTGTAAAGTAATTTGCGCAATATGTGTTTGTTATTGTGAGGATGTATTCATCGTAAAGCCCATATCTAAATAATTAAACATCCAGTCAATATCTGTCTCGTTTATAGTTTTGCATGGTGAACCATAAAGTTTCGCTATAATAAAATGATTATTCATCTCTCTGTATATATACACACACATACATGTCGACTTTTCTTAAAGCGCCGTACTGAGCGATGTCGCACTAAAAGAAATATTCGAAAAAAGACCAAAGATTCATGGCGTCATGTGCAGAAGGCGGTTTTTTAAAAAAAAAAATTTTTTTATTTGCAGGCGAGCAATAAATGATTTGGTTAAATCGAATTTGGTATTAAATTTTAAAAAGAATCTCGAATTTGGACACAATGTATTAGGAATGGACTTTAGCTACCATTTTTCTTTAATGTTCTATATTTCACAATTATTAAAGAATTCTCTCTAATATTCATGAGGCTCTCCTGGGAGGAATGTGCTATTCACTTTGTGATTGATTTCTCGCATCAGATCCACCCATTTCTGAGCTTTGTCTTTTATGACAATTTTTTGTATTCTACGACATGTTTTAGCTTTAAACATGTGGTCACTGTTGTGTGAAGTGCACGTGAAGTTTTGACAGTCATTTCTGCGTCCGATTCGCTTGCTAACTTGATTAGAACCCGTGCAAATTTACCAGGCTTTTTCTTTTTCAGACAACCGCCGTTGATATCACGCGTAGGCCTTTGTGTCGGTTTAAAAGTTGTCTTAGTGCTTCAACTTTAGTTGTTTCCGCACCTGACACTCGTCCTACCTGCTTTGAAAAATATACAATAATTTCACTTTCTTCAAATTGCGTCAAATATCATTATTCAATATGGCAAGCAAAGAAACTTCGGTCACATGTACTAAAATACCATGGCCTTTGAAGGCCCACAATTGTACAGAAACCGGAGAAGCCCTCAAGGCCACGGGCAGGAACCCTGTCCATATCAGAATCTCGTTTCTACTCTGTAGTGGGGAAGCATACTTTGCTCGTTCGCGCGAAACCAAAACAAATCAGCATCAGCCGCGCTATAAAGAGAGAGAGGGAGACCAGAATTTCAACCGATGCCAGCACCTGTGATAAAGGACTTGATGATGACGCTTTACTGTGAAAAGCCACCTAAAAATGCTCAACGAAATCGGCGTACCACGTTAACAATGAGAGTGCAGAGAAGGGGACATACTCATTGCATGGTGAGCCCCTTGATCAAACTTGCCTCCGTTGACGATGGAGCTAATGACAAAAGAGAGCCATCCCTCAGTGTTGCTACAAAATTCAAAAAGCTATCCCTCGGAGTTAGCACCGAACTCAGAAAACCATCCCTAGGATTTGCACGAAATTCTCAAAACCACCCCAAGGACCATCCTTCAGAGATAGGAAATAATACAACTAATTTTCTATGTGAGATAGAACACCTCCAACGCCATCCCTCGAAGATGGAACTAAACGAATATCATTTTGCCGATGTTGAAGGCACTCACATACCCTCAGAGGCCATCCTCAACAAGACTAGAAAAAATAGTGACAAATGATATTAATAAAAAGGTGATAGACAAAGTCTGAGCTGATTGGCCGCAGCCATCTAATTGATCAAGACTGAGTATCTTGGGGTGCAACACGTAGGTTTACAGTATGCCCGTAGCCGATGCCACTTGAGGGACTCTACAACGGTCGCTTGAAGGAATTGAAGAAAAAAAAAATCTCAGATGGTGTCGCCCTTCTCTGAAACGCCTCACAATTTCGCTCGCCGACAACTATTTCAAAGCGAGATCGAAGAGGATTTTTTAAAAGCTCCCTTCATGATGATCCTATCCTGCCACAGGCTCCTTGCTTGGGCCAAGAATTTTCTAAAACATGAATGAATGAAGCATTGAGGATCCGCAATTTCCAGCCCTTTAGACGCGGCAACATCTGACGGAAAAGTTTGAGGAGAAATTCATGCATCTCACTTGACTCTGAATGAATCCTCAGGATTAAACACGTTGATAGATGTATAGAGAGAATCTACATCTGTTTAGAGAGCATTGCAGGTTGTAAAACCAACTTCGTGAATTAACCATGGCAAATAAAATTGCGTCGCCCATTGCTTTTTAAAGCGAGAACAAATAGCAGCACTGCAAGATATAGTTAAAAACTTTATCAGCGATCGGGTGATAGTTCCGTGTGATAGAGAGGCTGATGAATATAAATCATCAACAATGTTTTTTTCCGTGAAAAGAGAGACAATGGGAGCGGGGTAAAAACAGATTAGGGTGGTTCTCATTGTTAGACAACTCAATCATCATGTATATACTCATTTAAAGTGGACTTATTTGAATATTTGAATCGAGTTTAAACCTCATTAAAAAGGATGCTTTATGGCTAGCATAGATATGTAGAATGTTTATCACTCTGTTCCCATATACCCTGGCTATACGAAATACTTGAATGTAAGGATATACGATTTGCACAAATATCTTGTTTTGTCACAAGGATACAGGAACATTGCTCGAATTTGTAAAAAGATTACAAAACGAGAAAGGCATTTTGTGTAGCTTTTACATTGATGATATCTTTATATTCAGGGCTACAGCTTTGATGAACGTCAGCAAAATAGTCACTGCGCATGAACATTGCTTGAAAGATTGAGTTTCGACTTAGTTTCGACATCAAATGAAATACGCTCACAATAAATCACACATCTAAGATTTTTCTGAGACTCTAGACGAGGGCGATGACAGTCTCACTCAGCCAAGTTAAAAAGAAAAACATGCGAGAAATGATCCTCCACATTCTTAATACAGATTAATCCATTACAGTCAGAATTGATAAATTAATAGCATGTTTTTCCGGTCTCAATATGGCAATTGGTTTACAGAAACTAAGTCCTGAGTAATGAATACTTTGAGAAGGACATGATTTCGATTGACAAACTTCTTTATCTAAATTGGCATTAAATGCCTTACAATGGTGGTTAGAAGAAAGTCTTAATAGCGGAAAGAAGTTTTTCTTAGAATCGCTGTACGCTTTCCCTTAATCAGATGCTTCAATTCAGGATGTTCTTGGGTTTCGATAATGACTGGTTTAGCAACTCATGGTATAATGTGGAGTGGTGACGAAATTAAAGACCACATGAAATAATGTGCTCGAGTGAAAGGCAGCCCTGTTCGGTATTCAATCGCTATGCCGCAGACATCATCACTGCCACATTTGAATAGAAATTAACAATACGACAGCAAGTCGTATTTCAACCACATGGGTGGCACACATTCTTTTCTTTGCAATGTAGTTACAAGGGAACTGCTTTTATGGTGCAAAGTCTGATCTTTCTGTCTCTCGGCATGCCATATAGCAAAAAAAAAAAAAAAAGATAATAGTGCTGCTGATATTAATAGAAGAAAATCGTCCATTCATACTGAATAATCTTTGATCAAGGCTTTGTTCGACCAACCTTGTACATTTGCCACACTTTCTATTGATTTATTTGGTGCCCGCACCATCAACTTTCGCTACAAATGTCCCTGTATCCTGATCCTAACGCGGTAGCTGTTAATGCCTTTTCCCATGTTTGCAATAAATATGTTTACATCTTTTAACCTTATCTCTGGAAGACTAAAGAAGCTTTTGGAGGACGGCACAGAAAAGGCACAAGTGGTGATCCCACAATGGAAAACACAACATTGGTTTTCCAAAATGCTAAATTTCACTGTCTGAGAGAGTTCATCTCAAGCCATCTAAAACATTTTTGTGCCTCCCCTCGGACCTGGAGGCAATTCATACTCTGTTCCCCAAAGTCCATCCGTTCTAATGGCTTGCATACTACCGAGGTAGAAATGAAAAGATCCAGTATTTCACGAAAAGCTTTTAAAATCATAAACAGCAGTTGACTTAAGAAAACTCTTACGCAGTCAATAAATTCCTCTAGTAGTAGATTTCTTAGTTGCCTTTTGCCAGAATGATGGTTAAATCCTTGGCATCCTCAGAAACAATGACTGTAGATTTCTTGACACGGATATGTTTAAAAGTGGTTTTGATCATAGCGCCATTGATAGTTATTGTGCAGGAACGCAAATTCTTGTATATCGGTTCATGAGAGCCGTGCTCTACATGAGGTCCAATACCCCACTTGACATGCATATTTAGCATATTCGGCACTGGAAGTCAACTTTTAAAATAAGTTTAAGTGCCAAAACAACAACACTCCGCATTAACCAGGGATCAGGGCTGCCTCACTCTCCAATCCTGGACATGGCGCATATGCAAATTACTCAAAATAAAGCCATGTCCTATATCGCCATGCCCCTTAAGCCTTCGCCTAAATCAGCGACGTCAGTCGTAATCCTCAGCTCTTATCAAAGTATGTTTCTACAGCTGCACCTTCTCCTGCCGCAGTTAGCAGAACAGATTATTTCATGGCTCTGCAGATTGAGGATGTTCTAGAGAGAGAACAATGTCATTTGCTATGCTTTACAAGCCAATCCAAAATTATTATGAGTTTTACAAGGCGACATAACTAGTTATTTTCATTTTACAAGTAAAATTCGTCTAATTCACCATTATTTTGAATGAAGAAACTGAATGTTATAGAATTCTTTTTACTCAATGCATAAAAGTGGATCATAGTTATAGAACTAGCTACAATCAAAGAGCATTGCACGGAGCTGTAATTTTGAAAAATTGTATCCTTCTCTTTCTGTCTCTCTGCCTTTGGCTTTCTTTCTTTCTGTCTGTCTGTCTGTCTGTCTCTCTCTTTCTCCGGTTTTTTCTTTCTGTCTCTCTTTGCATCTCTCTCTTTCTCTCTCTCTCTCTCTCTTTCACCCTCTCCGTCTCTGTATCTGTGGTTCTCTCTGTCTTTCTTTTAGTCTGTCTCTCTCCTTTCTATCTCTCTCTCTCTGCTTCTCTTTTTTTCTCTCTCTCTGCCTTTGTGTGTATCTCCCTTTTTCTTCCTGACACTCTCTCTTTTTATCTCTCTCTATTTTTCTCTCCGTCTCTCTCTCTCTTTGTCTCTGTTTTTTTTTCTCTCTTTCACCCTCTCCGTCTCTGTATCTGTGGTTCTCTCTGTCTTTCTTTTAGTCTGTCTCTCTCCTTTCTATCTCTCTCTCTCTCTCTGCTTCTCTTTTTTCTCTCTCTCTCTGCCTTTGTGTGTATCTCCCTTTTTCTCCCTGACACTCTCTCTTTTTATCTCTCTCTATTTTTCTCTCCGTCTCTCTTTGTCTCTCTGTTTTTTTACTCTCTTTCATTCTCTGTGTTTCTCTCTCCGTCTCATTTTTCATCTGTCTCTCGCTTTGTTTACTGAATATGTTTACTCAATGAAAATGGATGATGGAACGTGTAGCTCAATTCTTTTTTAATTAGAACATTCTTAACTATAAGAGTACAAGTCATCCGCTTCTTGCACTTTTCAGCTGAACCTACATAACATTTAACAAAAGCGGTTTATAGAATTGTTAGAAAGCAGCATCCTTATTTTATAACTTTAATGCAGATGTTTATGTGCACACGAGGTCGGTTAGACTTCTGGGTGCAATTGTGATTGTTCCTATTTAGGGATCGCCCATTATTAGTGAGCATGTCAACTGAAATTTGTTTAATTTTATGTTTGGACAGGTGTTTATCCTACCTTTCGTAGAGCCGTTTAGGCCACACAATTTTTCATGCAATTTTTAAAGCATGTGCTTGCAAATTTTACAAAGTATAAACTGAGGTATCATTTAATCGACCGAATTTATGACTTTAACTAATTAAATTGAAAAAAAAAACGTCAACTAGCTTTTACAGTAGTGGTAAGTAAAAAAATGTATCTAAATCAAGACCAAAAGATAAAGCCAGATATGGAAGGACATCAGGATTGGGAAAGACAAAACCAGCATCATTAGACAGCATCTTGTGAAACAGCAATAAAAGAAATGATCACAAAACTAGTTAAAAATGAAAACTGACATATTATAAGTCGAGAGACGTAAATACACAAAGAAATATAAATGGTATGGACGGATAGGATGAAACGTATACCACTACATAGCACTCACTTCCTTGCCGAGTCATTACGAGGCACGCTGGGTCCTTACCATTAAACTATCCTGGAGCTGAGATAAAAAAGGCCGATTTTATTAGGCTAAAATTCTTCGCTGAGAATGACCAAGTCCATTTTTTGATATAGACCAGATAAAAACTACTGGGTTTTACCGGATACTAGGATAAAGATTATTCAATAGAAGTAATAATGCTAACCAAGCGATTGACAATATTATGGAAATAACACAAGAAGTAATCAAAACTTTAGATCTAACTTAAGAGCACAAGATAAAACGAAAGACATAGACACAAGAAAAGTTTAGCATTATTATGAATGCTATGAATGATGATCGAATCACATATCTATACTGGATCCATCAGCCTGCCAATTAAAGACTTGACATGCTGAACCACACCTGGACCTTCTTCTTCTAACCTCTATCGTTGTTGACGCCCTCCCCTGGTTACACTAGAAACTATGATGCCCTGAAACTAATCCGTGAAGGTTGCAAACTAAAATGCAATGTGACTGTTATAATAATCACTCTACATGTTCTCTTTATCACTTTCTACCTGTCTCTCTCTCTCTCCCACCCATACACACACACACCGTCATTGCAATACCCATAGCAGTGTGTCAGAGCAGCCCGATAAAGAGGATACGCACGTGGTTCTCGCATTGGAAGCTTGACAGCGGGCAAGGAAGCCCTCCTGGCTGAGATGTTGAACAATTAGCTTCGTCACTTGTGTCGAAGCAGTCTCTATGACCGTCACATACGGTAGACATACTAGCGCATAGACCATTGGCACAGCGAAACTGCTCAGATCTGCACTTCTGGTATTCTGTAAAGATAGCATAAAAAGATTTAAAGGCTATCTATGGTGAAGATAAGATCGGAAGACATTGAGAACCAAGAAAGTGTGCGAAGACAGTATTTCTTTTTATTTCTACACTTATATTGTTTCTAATCAGATATTAAATTACTTCAGGTATAACACTTGATATAGTCTAACATTCTGAGCTTACGCAATGCTTACATAGACCAGAACGATATTGCTTTGATTTCAAACCCGTACCGACAACAATTCTCAAAGATAATAATTGGCAATATCTCAGAACCTCTAAGCTGAACGAGGAGTACAGCAGACTTATGTGTTGTCAATTGTGTTTTTCAATCTTCATACAAAAATAATATTTCGGAATGTTGAACACCTTCCTGGTCTAAAGACAGGTGGGAATAATATCAGTAACATTCATTAAACTGATGACACTAACTTACCACCTAAAAATGAGAAGTCTCTACAAGAAATTTTGCATGAGGTAAAGCTTCAAACTAGCCGCAACTTTGAGAGGAAGTAATACCATGCATAAATGAATCAATTACAGTAGCAGTGATTAAAGCAGGAAAAATGTCTTGAACATCATTCATTATTAAAGTAGAAGACCTTGGGTGAGCTGAGAAATCAAGTTATACGAAAATAGATGCATGACAAATGAAAGTAGGCCTCATATACGAAGACATTTCATCATAACGCAACATAAAGGGTTAGAAATTGCACCATTAAATCACAACTTTGCAGAACATGTACATTTGAAATTTGAAAAGGTATAAATGGAATATTCTCCTCCATCCAAAAAAATATATTACCTTTGTAGAGATAGCGCATTCTGAAAATAGCTTTAAATGACATTGGGAAGAATATTATGAATAAGTATCTATTAAAATAATAAAAAAAAACAAAAAACAAAAACAAAACAAACAAACAAAAAAAAAACAACAATAAAAAAACACCAGAACAAAAGATACATCGGTTTGAACAGTAGGACTTCCTATATTCTGTTAAGTTTAAGATGATCCCAAAACTGCCATCTGTGACCTTTTCTGTTTTTATTTTTACAGATTTCATTTTCTGCATGTGCAAACTTCTAATCGCAAATTTATAATAAAAAGCAAGTTTTTTGAAAACGCTCTTGACAATTGATGACCGCTGAATCCCATAAAAAGTCGATAAATATTTTATGTTACTTGTGGCGTTGTTCAATGTAAAAAATGATCTAGAGAATGGGAGAGCACTGAAAATGCTGTTAGACCAACAAAGATTGTTAAATATTAAGAGAGAAAACCAGTCAACGTTGTATTATCTCTAGCTGCCTTGGTAAAGGCTGTTTTTTGTTATAAAAACTTTATTTTGATAACAAAGTTCTACAACTCTTTCTTCATTCTTATTTCGATACCCCTTTGGAAAGCTTCCTATACTGTTCTCCTCCTCCCTCATGATAACCTTTGAATTAAAATCACCGAATAAAATTACGAGTTTCTTCTTTTTAAGAGAGTCACACATTACTTGGAGATCTTGACAGTTTATATCTAGCTGTCCAGGTTTGGTTTTAGAAGTGGCCGATGTTTAGGCATCTGAATTTGTGGAAGGACCAACCAATCAGTGATCAATTGTTTAAAAGGCAAATGTTTTATATGGATCAATCTTTGTAAAACACAAACAGTGAATAAAGAAATTTTAATAGCTTTTCTTTAGAATGGAGAGTAAAAACATAGGGACATGCCGGAGATATTTCAGAGGGGGCGTAAGGCCAACTATTTCAGCTGCGGCATGTCGGCTCACCGAAACGGAGAAGTGAAATGTAGGACAAGACAAAGCTAATGCGCGACTCCAGAAAACGGACGTAAACCTAGACATGGAGGAATTTGACAAGGAGGGTTAATTGGGTGAGAAGGAGGACAATGAAAATGTTTTCTTGAAAGAGCGTGAGACGAGGGAAGATGACGTTGCGAGGGAATATAAAAATGAGGGAGTGAAAGGACAGACAGAGTTACCGTTGGCGAAAGAACCGAAATACTAAGTGAGAGAAAACCAAGAGCAAACCGTAATGTGATGAAAGAAGTAGGCCTACTAGTAATAAGCAATGCTCCCAGAGGCGAAGTAAATAACTAGAAAAGAGGGATCAAAGTCAACCAACAAATAAACAAACTTATGGCTAAAAAAACAAACAAAGAAAGAAAAAACAAAAAAAAAAAAAACTCCCAAAAAAGTCCGCTTATTATAAAGGGCAAATTTATTTCGATGTTGAAAACTTTTGCTGAGGTTTGAGGATGACGATGATAATGATGATGGTGTTGAAATTGTCTTAAGATTATAATTATGGTGACAATAATGATTAGTCCCACAGGTAATCTTTTGACTACACGATCGCTTGCTCTTTCTTTCTTTCCCCATTGAATTTCCACTAAGTCCTTTTGTCTTAAAAGCAACAAAAGATACACACCTTTGCATATTGCTGGACTTTCGTCAGAAGCATCGCCGCAGTCATCATCATGATCACACTTGAACTGACCCTGAATGCACTTGCTGTTGGAACATCGAAATTCTGACTCCGAGCATTTTCGATAACTGTTCTCTGATAAAAACAATCACCAACTGACAGGTTAAAAAATAGTAGAGATCTTAAAGGAACTCTAAGATACTCAGCATTGATTGGTAAGTACAAATTATGGGATAAAAATTCATTCGAGTGCTTAGAACCCAAAGCATGAAATCCGATTTAATTATGCGCCCTGTATCTAACTTAAGGTGGAAGATCTCATCCATTGCGGCAAATAAGTGTAGACAGACAAAAAATAAGTGGCGAACAATATAATTGTGTAGCTGTATATATGTCATGCCATAAATGTTTCATACTAGCGCTTTTCTAGGGCATTAATAAAACTGGAATTAATCTGTTTTTTGTTGTTGTTGTTTACGATGAAGTGTTTGAAAAAAAGCATTTGGGATAAAGTTTCATAATAATTTACAAATGTAAGATTCAATTAAAATTTGATTTTCGCGGAGTATTTAATATCAAGCATTATACAGCCCATAGTCTAGCAGTAATGTCTCTGAAAAAGATTTTTCATGGAAAATATTACACAGGTTCTAAAACAACTAACGGCCCAGCTAAAGTGACTGGTGTGCAGGTGGGAAATAATACAAACAAAAATGGGGCCTATGGAACTGGAAGCACCAGGCTGTCAACACCTAGCTCTGGATATTCAACCTCTTAAAACGCAAACCTCGGCCTCTCCTCGATGAACTTTGCAGGTGGGTAAGCTTTTTAATTAAGCCCTAAATTTCGTTTCTTTTTTGCACTGTAAACCAAAGCAGAGTGTAAAGAATTTACATTTCTCCCCAATTTGGTTTGTATCAATCCATACGCTTATGCTTTGTTTTCATCTTATGGATTTAAACAAAGCTGATACATATACTATTAGAAGCAGGCCTTTCGGGATCGTACTAATAGGAAATGTTCGAATTTACAGGACTGTGGCGGAGAAAAAAACAACGCTTTTCTGATGGAACTCAAAATGTACAGACTAAATTACTCCAAACAATTAAAACTAGGTATCACAGTTTCAAGAGTTGTGTTTTACCAAAAAATGTTTTTCATCTTGGTTTATTAAAAAAACTTAAACCATAGTTTAAAAAAAAATTTAATGCATAAAAAAGGAAATCAGCATAACATGAAAAAGAGTGTGTTTACTTGAAGGCGATCTCTATGTGTATATTCTTTGGCCTTGGCGAAGCAGGTCAAACCAGAAGAGATCCTTGCCCGATAAAGATTGGCCGACTTTGAAATTTAAATAAAAAGAAAGACTCACCAGCACTATCGTTAATAAAAGTGGAAAAGAAAGGTATTTACAAAACCGAACACTTATTTTTTGTGCTACACTTCAACGCCATTTAAACACAGTTATCGAAATATTTGAAAATTTAATGTATTTTTGCAGATAATACAGTTCGTAAATCCGGAAATTTGAAAGCAAGTCTGAAAGATTGTTTTTTATTCTTTAATTTTCTAAGTTTGATGAAGATCCCCATCTGAATGAATGCCGTAGGAAAAGAAATACCTACTTATGAACACAATCACGGGCCTTTTAGTTCAAACAAAAAGGTTTCGATTGTGATTAGAGTTAACACCTACCACATTTGTTAACGTCTTCATCTGAATTATCGCCACAGTCGTCGTCAAAGTCACACATCCATCTCTTGGGGATGCACCGGCGGTTCTGGCAGCGAAAGTCTCCAGTAGAGTGGCACACTGGACAGTTGTTCTCCTCCTCGTCACTGTTGTCTCGACAATCATTCTCGCCATCACATCTGGCCCAATTGGGCACGCATCTGTAATTAGTAGCGCAACGCCACCATCCAACCTCACACGGCTGATCCGCTATAAATCAAGAAACGAGTACGTATGAGAAAAAAAATGCATCAGTTTTCCCGTTCTAAGGGTAAAGCTCAGAGCTTTGTTCATCTATAACAATTGTTTCTGTACTATAAGCAAATATCGTACTTGTTACCTGACAGGATTTTTTCATCTTCTTATTAATAACGGATTGGACATTAAAATATATAATCAGCTGAAGTCATTTTTTATAAAAAAAAACAAACCATTAACCTACATTACTTACTTAATTGGCACACAGAGTGCAACTGAGATTGTACCTTGATGTTATTATAAATTTAATTTTCTTTTTATCTTCCATTTTTTTTAATCGCTCTGTTGAACCTATTTGATTGGTCTTGTAAAGTCTTAATCTTTACAAGATATCATTGTTTAATAAAGATTTCTTCACATATGGTCTTAAATTGTGGAGGTCTTGTTTTGAATAGGACAATCTTTGCGCAATCTGAGAATATCTTCAGGTACGATTTTTAGGGTTGGATTAAATGCGGCTGAAGTAAGTACATATATATAGAGACCAAAGTTGTCCTGGAAACAGACAAGAAATTAACGGAGGAAGCTCTAAAATATATATATATTAGGCGAAAAGGAGAAGCTCAGACTAATAAAATCCAACTGTAACTAGCTCTCCCGATCCTTAACCATGAACCGAAGTTTTTAGCAGTTATTGGCGGCAGACAATGCTCCCTTTTTATCGCGCACAGTAACTGTCCTCTTAAAGTTGGTATAAAAATCGAGCATAGTATACATGATAGTTTTGACATCTTGTTACCTTTTCTCGCAAATTTCAGAGAATCTTTGGCAAATGTACTTTTTTCCATGTGATTTTATACTTTTTAAACTTTTCTACCTCTCCAGAAAGTTTCTCTAGAATGTCAAATTTATCGCCTGTTTCGAAAATTCTCCAAAATTGGCCCAACCCCATCTTTTCAATTAATTGAGCCAAAAGAATTTGAGAGAAAAATTTCAGTGCGCGCGCCAACCTATCCACGGCATGTACACAATCGCTCACACTCATTCTCAAGCGCTTGTGAAAATTGTTTGAGATCACTATTTCTCTCCCTCAAATAGACTACATAGTATATACCTGCCAAACAGGAAAAAGTAAAAACAGGTAGAACTTGCCTTCATATACTTCCATGTATGAACAGAGTTCCACAAGGCTTATCTCTAGGAATGCTACGTTTCACGATGTACATAATATCCTCTAATTGATATAATTGACGATCATAGTTATTTTTATACATACGCTATGTTGCTTTTAATTAGCGGATATCATCAACTCTATGACTGCAAAGCTTTCTAAATGCACCTATGATAATGACATGTGGGTGAATTTAAGAAGATATTAAAAATAAGCTCGAAAAGACTGAAATACTACTAACGGACATCAAATGCAAAATGGAAGTATACCCCCCCCCAAAAAAAAAAAAAAAACAAGAACAACAACAACAAAAAACAAAACAAACAAAAAGTAAAAACAAAAGAAAAAAAAAAAAAAACCTCTCCCCCCATAAAAATTCACAGAAAACAAAATAAAAAACATAAAACAAAAGGAACACCACCACCACCACCACCACCACCAACAGTCTGTTTAATAATTGTCTTTGAACTATGACAAAGCGTACGGGATTATTCTTAGCCCCGTTGATGCGAAAATAAAACACACGCACACATTATAAGCACGAACAAGTGTAATCTTAAAATTATTGTTTATGAAATAGAATGTAGTTGAAAGAATCGGCAACTGCCGTACAAAGACCATGTATAGTTCATTTTTTTTGGTAAATAATAAGAGGTATTTAGTTATGGTTAAGTTTTGGGAGTCATATTTTTTAATGAATAAAATTAACACGAAAAGACCCCTTAAAAATTCAAATAAAAAAAGAGGTACACATTATACTCAAAGAAGTGAAACAGGAGACAGACATAACATGTCACGTATTATATTTAAAAGCTTATGATTCATGGTTGGTCACACTGAGATTATGGAAGAGAGAAAAAGCACAAAAATAGATCTGTAAAAGCCACATAAAGGACGGTAGTAGCTATTGATATTATATGAACCTGTTATAGTTGCAAATTAATACCTCGAGCGTGAAGTCAGCCTCAGCTCGTTTCGTTATCCGGAGGCAAACATTAAAATTTGGTCACTCGAAACCATCCTGCAGTTTATAAGTTGACACCATACATATTAGCTTTCAAAGCAACCGTCATCTAGATGCGTGTCCCGGGAAGATTGAAACTTTTTAATTTTTGCCAATTATAACACTTTTTCATCCAGCGGCTGATGGACTGTCATTTAATTTATTGTGAGACTTGATGTTATCGATCTCCAACAATGAGGAACTTCGCAGAAAGTGATTTGGCGTAGGTAATGAGATACACGCAAAGTATTTGATTTACATTCTGTGGAATTGCCATTTTCTTTGTTCCATTCAAACTTGCATTTGTTCTGTTACATGCAATTGAAAAAAAAATGTGTATATGATAATTTATGTTCTTTTCATGTATGGGCTGTTCTATTAAAACTCCCGGAGGAGTCACAATGCACCTGTTTCAGGATATTTTTTTCTTCTTTAGGCCGTTCGTGTGACACATGAGTTTTTGTTAAATGCACGTAACAGATTTAACTTTTTGTAAGGCCTGTGGTTTTGAAATGTATGTAGAATATAAATCATTAAGGGTATCACGGTTTTTGTGAGATGAAAAGATATATTGATATAGTTATACAGACTATAATTATACACCATCAATAAAAACCACAAATCATATCTAAAAAAGAAAACCACATATATATGATATTTTATTTCATATCTTGTTCTCTCACTCTTGGTTCAAATCTCTCTCCCTCTCTCGAATTCTGTCTGTGTCTGTTTGTCTGTCAATATGTCTTTTTATATGCCTCTATTTGTTTGTCTGTAAGTCTCTTACTCTGCGTCCCTTCGTTCATATTCTTTTCCGAAAAAATTAAGAGGAACTATTAAAGAAGAGCAAGAATTCACAATTAATACTATCCACTATGTCAGCTGAAAAAGCTGCAGGCTGTGTGAAGAAATGAAAGGGAAAATATTGCAAGAGATTATAAAAAAAGGGCTTCAGAACCATTGATGGAACTATTTCTACGCAAGTCATATCACACCTTTCTAACTGCTTGAGACCTACCACAACGTAACTCCTCTTTTTCGTCCGAGTTGTCTCCGCAATCATTGTCGAAGTCACATTTCCAGTTCGCCTGAATGCAGTTACCATTATCACACTGAAATTGATCTGTCTTGCACGTTGTGTTTTCTAGCACAAGGGATGATTTGAAAAAATCAAAAAAAAACAACAAAAACTTAAAATTATACATTTATTATTAGGCCATCATCATGAACAGAAGAAAAAGAAAAGAAGAAGAAGAAGAAGAAGAAGAAGAAGAAGAAGAAGAAGAAGAAGAAGAAGAAGAAGAAGAAGAAGAAGAAGAAGAAGAAGAAGAAGAAGAAGAAGAAGAAGAAGAAGAAGAAGAAGAAGAAGAAAAAGAAGAAGAAGAAGAAGAAGAAGAAGAAGAAGAAGAAGAAGAAGAAGAAGAAGAAGAAGAAGAAGAAGAAGAAGAAGAAGAAGAAGAAGAAGAAGAAGAAGAAGAAGAAGAAGAAGAAGAAGAAGAAGAAGAAGAAGAAGAAGAAGAAGAAGAAGAAGAAGAAGAAGAAGAAGAAAAAGAAGAAGAAGAGAAGAAGAAGAAGAAAAAGAAAAAGAAGAGAAGAAGATGAGAAGAAGGAGGATAAGTTTAATAATAATAATAATAATAATAATAATAATAATAATAATAATAATAATAATAATAATAATAATAATAATAATAATAATAATCATAATAATAATAGTAGTAGGACGAAGGAGAAGTAAAAGTTATTTCACACCTCAAAGCAACAAAGATGGCAAGAGAGTCATCGTTAACGTTTCATGTAATTTTAAACAATAAGCTCAACGTGTGTTGACACTTATTTATAAAATGTTCCTAAGAATATAACTGGTTTGAAGCGATTAATATAACCAACTCATAAAACAACCAATGAAGCAGCAGTCCACAAGTAAAAGCAATTCAACACCAATCTCGGTGGCTTGACTCTGAACGTGAAGAAAGCAGCATTGAAATACAGTGCATTGAAGAGTTTCATAAAAAACAAAAAAAACAAAAAAAAAAAAAAAACCAAAGAAACATAAAAGAAAAATCAAACTTAACAACTAACAAAACCAAAGCAACTAATCTAGAACATTGTTTGAGAACTCATGGGGTATTCAAATCATTGTGCACAGCAAAGCAAAGAGCTTTTTACTGTAGAGAAGGTGAGTCTTTCATTAGAAACGGTCTAGAAGCGGTTTCGGCGATACATGAAAACGCTCACAAAATTTTTCATCACAAAGCGCACCGCTGAGCGAGCGAGCGAGCGAGCGAGAGAGCGAGCGAGCGAGAGAGAGAGAGAGAGAGAGAGAGAGAGAGAGAGAGAGAGAGAGAGAGAGAGAGAGAGAGAGAGAGAGAGATTTCTTCAAAAGCCAGAAAAAAGTGCAGTGGACTTAATGAATGGGTGTAGAACGCAAGTGAAAAGCGCAATGAATTAACTGAAAGCAAGAAAAACATTTCTTCAAAATATTTTATTTGTCAACTACCAGATTTTGTTGATTATGAGCATGCTTTTCAATTCTGCCTTTTTTTTCAGTAGAACTTACCCGAATGAATTGTCCAAATCTGCTATTTTCTCATTGCATATAAAAGGGAATACAAGTATAGAGCTACGATAAGTGTTTAAAACATTCCAGTAATATGTTTTCTCATGAATTAAACGCGCGCTTAAAGCCTAGAAATCTACGTGTGGTTTCAATAAACCTTTTTTCATGACGGCCAGGTAAGATTCAGGCATTCATTCAGCACGATAGATAATAATTTGTGCTGCAAAGCATGGTACAGAAGAATATTGGACTGTCATGTTGAAGATTTCAAGATCTTATATGTTGATTTTTTAGGCTTTTAATTGGGTAAATAGAAATAAGGATGTATTGCATAAACATTACTCCTCTGAAGCCCATGTACTCTAGCATCAAAGAGGCGTGATCGTTGGAAACCATAAACGAAATATCAGAGGAGGAGAAGAGCTGTGTTTGCGTCACGGAGTTTGAGTGCCATAGCGGAGTAAAGCATTTTATTCCAATATTACACTCCTTACGTTTCAGAATTTGAAGAAAAAAATAGCAGCAAATCCTCGTAAATCCTTTGTCAAATGATGCTCAAGCTTTATTTTATACGTTGATGATCTAGCTCTATCTGCAGAAACCATTATAGAAATACAAAGGAATATTAAAGAACAGGTACAACTTTGGTCAACCTGGAATATAAAATTCAACGTAAACAAAAGTAAAATGGTGTTCGTTAGTATTGGTGGGTTCTTGAAACAAATAAAAAAAGAAATAACTGTTCAATAAAAAAGTCTTTAAGAAATTGAAACCCTCAAAATGTGTAGAAATTGCAATGGGAACCTCATCTTTCCAAACATTGAGACAATCTGTTTATCATTAGCTCCCAAAATATTTGCAGATAGAGAAAACTAATCGTTTTAGGTGGGACGAAGATAAACGCAAATATTTAAAGAATATCTAAATACAGCTAACAACTGAAAACTGTTTCCCATTGAAAGAGGTTGGAAGACACCTCTGAATGTGTGTTGAGACAACATACAAAGCGGTCAAATATTGGTCCAAACTCTTGATATCCCAGAGGATAGATATCCGAGTATGTACTTATGCAACATGCATAGGCACGTGAAGAAAGTGAAAAAATGGACATTTAGCATTAAAAATATACTCTTAAGAAATGGGTTTCTATGGCTAGCTATGGTATGCATATCCCCTGTACGATAAGTCTTCATAAATATGAGAGTTGATTGACTGATTGATTGAATGAAGAGTAGTTTAAGAGGTCCAGTTCATCACTGAAGTGATACTAGGGTTTCCGTCTCTTACTTAATATTCTATCTAGTATCAGTATGAATTTTAGAAAACAATAACACTAAGATCAAGAAAAAGACATTCAGGACATGAAGAGGTTAAATCGAAGCTTTTAATATCATTTTCAAAGTAGGATGTGGTAAACTAACTCTAGATATCGCGCCAATCAAGTGGTTCAATAAGGTTCTCACCAAGAATACACAACCTTGAGGTGTTCAGCCCACGTCAGGCCTAATGGCGCCGTCAGCTCAGCGTGAAAATATTAATGCCTTTAAAAGTCGCCGGGGACGCAACAGCTCTAATGCTGCGAGGCTTGAATATACTTACAACCATACCAGCCTAACTAAGAATAATTTTTAACCCTCTTGCCAGGGTATCATTTGTCACACCATCATGGGGTGAAAGAGCGCTGATAAAGAGTTTAGTCGATGAGCGCAGATGTTTATCCGCTTTAATTATGGTTTTAAGACACTAGATCACACAGATACATCATTCTGTCTTCTCGATAAGCACAAACAGTTGAAGCTGTTGCCGGCGATTTCGGAGAACTTGTCTTTAACAAGGGTTCAATATGAAACACAGCCTTACTCTCTGAGAGATGCAGACATACTATATGTCCAGGGCATGAATTGCTTGGCATCGTTGACCAGTTGCAAGAGCAAAGAGTGTTGCTAGTTAAGCGCTCAGCATGTGAGGACTAAGATTCGCCGCCGGTACAAGGTGTGGGAGACAGTTCAGCACAATAGAATCATCTCAAATAGAAGAATGGCGCGGGTATGCAGGTCGCAAATTAAACACCTCTCTTCTAAATACATCAGAGGCTCGGAACCCGTGTCACAGACAGTGCGGCTCGCGCCGATTGTGCTGTAACCGGAGCCTTTCTCAAATATTTCTGTTAACAATTCTGAAGTCAATTGTTCATCGCGTACATGAGGATTCAAGTTTTTGAATTTTCAAAATAAGGCAAATCGTGGAAAAATAAATATTACATTGGTTTCGTGTTTTTTCTTTCCAGATGCTCAAAATAATATTAAGGGTAGCAAGAGGCATGCCCTTTCCCCTAATCTTCATATTGACAAGACAAATGCCATTAAACTGAGTTTTGGATACAGAGGATGTATTGCGGCTTTGTCGGAAGGTAAAATTAAGAGGGTTTTCGATGGTTTTAGAATGATATACCGGATCGTCTATTGTCTTTCGCTTTACTTTAGGAAACCAAGTGCCGTCTCCGACTTGTCATCCATCAATTATTTCAACACCCTGGGCATCAGGTGAAATGGTGGAAAAATGTTAACACACTCATTACATAGTTAATAAACCGCATTGATAGCTGCAGCATACGATAGCGATCTGGGAAGAGGGACATATTCGTGGGTTATTGGTGTTTTTGTGCGTAAAGCAAACAAATGATTTAAAGGAGATACAAATAGTTTGCAAAGACCTTGAAAGGTGTCAACATGACAGGGACTATTCCGTGTGAATAGATCGTTTACGACTATATCTATCAGCAGAAACATTAGCCTTTCCAGCGATATGACAAGGTGAGAGACATAATCCGTTTGACTTTCCACCATGCATTTAAAGTAAGTGAGTACCCTTCAGGGTTGTTAATTTAGTAGACAGCAGTTGTATTATTAAGCTCAATGTGAGTGTAACAATCATGGAGGTTGTGACATAAAGATAGAACACCAAGCATAGCTGCCTTAAATTCTAGCACATAAAAAGGATTTGTCTTTTCCTCATCACTCCACATGCCGTGGGTTACCTCTTTCTTCACAACTGCTCCTCTTGCATAGCGAGACGAATCCGATGCTGTCTAAACCTTCATCTGACCACCAATGTAATTCCTTTCTCGTCCCCTCTGATAATAGCACCCTCTAATTGTAATGGTGACGGTGATGCAATGCTAATTGTTTCCTCCCTTTATAAAAGAGTTGCCCATATCCAGCAGTGTGTGTGTGTGTGTGTGTGGGGGGGGGGGCATTTATGTTCCTATATCTTTGCTAGGTTTCTCACAGAGATGGGGTAGGCAAGGATTTTATTAATCAATTGTTTGAAATGCCCTTTTTGTTATCGCTAAGGAACACTGTCATGTTGCTAGTGTTCAATTTCAATCCTAAATGTCTGATAACTTGGGTTGGCATAATAGCTGTTTTAGGAGATATCATTATCGAAACCTAGTGACATTAGAGTTTCGGATGCTTCCATAACATTAGATTAGGCATTCATGATAGTCTGAACTTGAATACATAACTAATCTATTTATATCCTACACATTAAGCCTTTGGGATGGGGATATGCATGATAGATTTTGTCAACTTTGTGTATATTCTAGGACTGTCCCTGTACACTTGAAGCAAACCAAGACACTTGTAAAGTTTGTTTTTAATCACAGACACAGATTTCAGGTACTTAGTATCCTCGGTGCGAATAGGAACTGCATGGTAAGCAGTTTTTAAATATACCAGCCATGAAGCTGCGATATTCCATCGAGTTAAAACACGACTCAAGGGTATCCATCATAAAATGCACATACTTTATGTGATTATTCATCTGTATCACATTGAGAACCTGGGGTGGACTGGCAGGAGCCATTCCTTCATCGCACGGGGCGACCGTCCCCGACCCAGCGCGTCCACAGGTAGCGGATAGTGTAACGACCTTCAGATATGAAGGCCAGCTGCGAATAACCAATAAGCAGTCGCGGACCAAACGGCGATAGTTCTCGAGGGCGCGGCTGGGATATGAGGGTGGTGCCCATATCTCTAAAAAATGGTCGCATGAGCCTAATGACAGGACTATCTGGCGAGTAAGGGCGCCAAAGAAAATACCCTAACCAAGGGCCAGTCTACCTCCCATGTAGGCTGGTCCCAGAGGACTTAGCGGAAGAGACTCAAAAAGACGGTCCAACGACAAGTACACACCCAAGCGGCGGAATAGGCCGAAGAGATCAGGAGATCCAACGGCTATGAAGGCGCACCCTCCAGATATGGAACACAATCCAAGGGAAGGAAAAGCCTAAACCAGTGCGGGAGAGCATCTTCAGCCCTGACCGACACATCTCCTACGAGAGGGACACTCGGACAAGAAAAGCCATGCCGAAGTCGGACTCGTTGGGCCAAAGTGCGCAAAACGGCAGCGGGACGCACTCACATTCGAATGATGGAAGCTAGAAATATCTCTTGTAATGGTGTTCTGCCTGTGAGGATCTGCCAGGCAGGCAGAGCGCCGGGCCCCCTGCCTCGAAGGGGCCCACCCTCAGCGACTGGTGGTCACCGCACCTCAATATGTGGAGTCGGGTATTTGGGACAGCGGGCAAACACTACTGACCACAAAACAAAACCTGTCAACATTCTTCAGTGGAATGCAGAGGGGATCAGCACAAAAAGGTACCCCTAACTGAAAGACTAAGAAAAGAAGATATTGATGTTGCTTGCATACAAGAAACTCATCTCAACCCCGACCGGCGATTCAACATTCGGGGGTATGAAACACTAAGACATGACAGAATAGGTAGACAAAAAGGAGGAGTACTCATTCTAGTCAAAAACACCCTCTTACCAATACAAAACAAATTTATTGTGGAAACAAACCAGCAGAGTGAAATCCAAGGGGTACAAATTTCTCTCACAAATCAGGACCTCACAATATATAATCTATACTGCCCACAAGATAAAGAATTACAGCTTCAATCTCTCAACACACCAGCAGAAAGCTGTATGGTTCTTGGAGATTTTAACAGCCGCTCAACCTGTTGGGGCTATGACGATACCGACACTCGAGGAGATGAAGTTGAAGACTGGCAAATAGACAACAACATGATCTTGCTAAACATGCCTGAAGATACACCAACATTCTACTCCAGAAGATGGATGACCACATCAACACCTGACTTAGCTTTTGCAACAGATGACCTGAGTCCCAAGTTAACCAGAACAGTACTGGACCCCCTCGGGGGAAGCGACCACAGACCAGTTAAACTCTCAATCAACCTTCACTTCAATCCATCAGAAAGCAAGACTGTCCCGAGATGGAATTACAAAAAAGCAAACTGGGAGAAATACATGGGCCTCACAGACAAGTACACAAAAAGCCTAAAAGAAGACTCTAACATTGACCGAGTAAATGGCAAACTAAACAAAGCCCTACTCAAAGCTGCTGCAGAAACTATACCTCGTGGAGCACGAAAAAATTACAAACCGTACTGGACTGAAGAACTTCAAGCTCTAGAAGACGAAGTCACCAGTACTAGACAATTAGCAGAAGAAAGCCCAGATGAACAAAACAATATATCCCTAAAAGCAGCTACAGCAAGATACAGAAGAAAGTATAGACAGGCAGCGAGAAACAGCTGGATAAAAAGAACAGAAGAACTCAATTTAGACAGAGATGGACATAAACTATGGAAATTCACAAAAGCTCTCAACAACGAGGACATAAGATCGCCGGTCATTGGTCTCGAACATGAACAAAAACTTGTCTCAGGGAAGCAAGCAGCAGATATACTTGTTGACAATTACGAGCAAGTCAGCAATATTGTCACAAAACAGAGAAAAGCAGAAGTTCTATCTCAAATGCAGACAACTACACAAAAAGAAGGACCGCCTGAGAGGGGCATGAATCAGCCCTTCTTATTAGAAGAGCTCGAGAATGCTCTCAAAGCACTAACAGACACAAAAGCACCAGGCCCAGATAAAGTTACTCCAGCTATGCTTACCCACCTAGGCGATAAAGCAAAATGTAAACTTCTCAACATCTTCAACAACATCTGGAAGTCAGGAAAAATCCCTCAAATTTGGAAAAAGGCATCCATGGTCCCAATATATAAAAAAGGAAAAGATAAGAAGCAAGCTAGCGGCTACAGACCTATCAGTCTCACCAGTTCAGTAGGAAAACTTATGGAACGGATGATAAATGCAAGGCTTACATGGTACCTGGAAAGAAACCAACTCATCTGCCAAGAACTGGCTGGTTTCAGACCATACTATTCAACAGAAGACCATGTCACATACATTGCACAGAATATAGAAGATGGGTTTCAAGAAAAAAAACATACACTAGCTGTCTGGGTTGACCTTGAAAAAGCCTTTGATAAGGTGTGGAAAGATGGCCTAAGGTTGAAACTAAAACAGTGTGGCATCCAAGGAAATATGTACCGATGGATTTCAGGGTACCTGACCAACAGGAAGGCCAGATTGCAAGTAAACGAAAAACTTAGCAAAGAGAAAACCCTAAAAGAAGGAGTCAAAAGTTACGCACCAAAAAAAGGGTGAGGAAATGAATAGATCAACCTATAGTACAATGCGTTACAGTATTCTTACTCAATGAAGAAGCTCAAAACTTTGAAGGTGATGCTGTGCCGCAGAGGAAGATAAAAAACGATGAAAACTAAAAAATTTTTTCATAAAAAACTAAAAAAAAAAAAAAAAAAAATGTGTTTGTGTCTTCGTTTCCTATCACAGACATGAATCACCTGCTCTGATTTCTCTTTCGGCACTTACTGTGTATAGTTTTGCCATTTCGAATTTGTAGGAGAAATCACCTAATTTTGTACTTTCCTTATATATTTGAAGACCCATTCTAACGCTTATTAGATGTCTATAAACCGTCGCAAAAAGGGCCAGAAGGTGTACAGCCTTGCGGGAAATTCATAGCTGTTTGAAAGGATCTAATAATAGATTAAACTTTACAAAACAACCAGTTTTTTGTTATTGTCCGTCTTTGGCAAGCTGGCAGATACTGTAATGGTCTCTATCAGGCTAGCAACGTTTTTACTCTCAGCCTTTTTACCACGTGTTTTATATTTGCTTCCGATCATTAGGCATTGTCCTTATTAATCAAATAATGTCGTTTCATGATTGTTTCCTAAAAAGGTAAAGTGACCTTTATCTTCTGATAGCTGACAGTGAGATGCCTCTGTAAGTTTATTTGTTATTCTGGGCTTGCCGTTTGTCTTATTTCTGACAAAAAATTTTGCATGCATAGTTGACTTTAATAATACGTTATAAAATTAAAGTAAAAGAAAGTTAGAAGACGATTATCATTCTAAGAAAAAATGGAAGGCATACTCAGCCGCGAGACAGGCTAGCCTAGTTTGGACAGGGGAAGAGAAGGTTTAGACCACCTGACGTCATTGTTGTCTCAGGAATTCCCACTTTACACTTTTTAACTGTAATTTCCAATTTTTCGCCAATGACAATTAAAAAAACAACTTAAAAACTGCGACTTTATTTCTTTTGTCTCTACATCTATCCTCGCCTAGTCTAAACGTAGATAGTTGTAGCAGTGCACTGGGTGTGCACGTAGGGTCTGATTGGCAAAGTCAAATAACCAGTCATAAGACTTTTCGGGGGCTTTTGACTTTCAAAAGAGGACACTAAGACGTTTGTCGCAATCCCGGCATCTCCTTTGCGCACCTTAATGCGCTGGGAACGGTTAACACCTAGCATCTCCTCCACCAGTTTCCTCCGAACAAAGCCGCAAATCAGTGCGGCGGGTTACACTCTTGAAACTGTGTCGACCATAGATATATCTAAGAATTTGGTGACTGGCAAATCTACCTGATTGCTCCTCGGAATGCAACACCTCCACTATGATGTGAACACTTTGCTGTCTGGCGACACTATAGGTTATTTAGCGCAGATTTTCTCACCATTTCCTGATGTACATATTTTGAAAAGTAATTTATGGACCAACTCCCATTAAACAAGACTTTTTTCTGCCAACATTGAGGATGTGGAGAAGGAAAGGCTTATCCACGAATTAAAATTATAAGTATTTCATCTCTCGGACCCCCCTCGCAGGCGCTATCGAGCTCAAAAAGGAGACATCGAGCTCGGAATTCTAGCGTCTATAGCGCCATGGCTGTCGTGGAATTACTCTCCCAAATGAGAAATTAACATAATTTACTGTGAGAAACCATGGACCTGATCGCCAGATGAGGCAGATTGAGAAGTGTAGGCCACACTCTCCATCCGTACATTGTTAAAAGCCAGTGAGAGATTTTTTCAACAACCTCTTCTATCTTTATTGTAAAGATTTAATGGATACTACGGTTGCCGCCAATTGGCTCAGTGGCTAAATGCCTGTAAATATGTGCACGGCTGTTTTGAAAATTGCGACCCTGAACGTGTGCCATGCCCGTGGAACCTGACTCCAGATGCTGACAAATGCTTTCAATGTAGATCTAGAGTTATCGGGCAATCTGTGCACTGTCTACTTAAACATGCACAGTCTCTGCCTAATTTGCCTCTGTGATGTGAAAAGAGCTTTACCTACTTGAGACCTATTTTTGGATACATTGTATTTCTGTTGCCTTATTTACTAAAGATAAGCGGATGTAAACATAACACAAGCCATGTGTACAGGTCAAATCCTTCTCCTTGAAGGTAAGATAATTCTTTTTTTAAATGGCAAATTCAGTCATATTTTATAATACAACTAAGGAACATGATCTCATCTAAGAGCTCAACATCTTGATTGTGATAACTTTTAATAATTTCCATGATTTTTTTTATCACTTGTATAACCTGTTAATACAATTAAGGATGTCTTAAGTCAAAAGACAGTAAAATTCAAAATCCGAGACTGATGGGCAGAATACACAAGTTAACTTATCGAAGATGACAGAAAGTATTACAATGTAATGAAGCGCTTGCTGATCCACATATCATAAAAGATGGGATCCGGGTAGCAATAAGAAAGATGAAATCAGGCATAGCAATAGGCCCAGACAATATGTAAGTGGAACTTTTAAAAGAACTTGAAGACTATGGAATTGATATAGATAAAATCATTTCTCTACGAGATCTATGACACATGTCAGATTCCACCAAACATCTCCAAATCTGCCAAAAAAAAAAAAAATCAGGCGCAACAGAGTGTGAATTGCATAGAAAGATCAGTCTTATGATTGATATCACTTTTAAGAATCACAATGATGCGAGTCAGAAACAAAATCAAACCAGAAATAGCAGAGGAACAATGTGGGTTTGTGAAGGAAAATATACCACAAATGCAATCTCCACCCTTCGAATTATAATTGATCGAGCTCTGGAAGTACACAAAGAGGTACATGTATATCTGTGCTTCATTGACTACATTAAGGCATTTGACAGAGTACGACATGTTGAGATAATCACACAACTAACATAACTGAATATAGATGGAGAAACATGTACTGAGAAAAACAGCAGCAATGCCAGTTGATTATGGGGAAATCACCTCATTTAAAAAAATAAAGCGTGGTGTGAGACAAGCCTGTATGCTTTCCCCAGACCTTTTCTGCAATAATATTGTTATGCCAAACCTAGACGGATATCTAGGAATGAAAGAAGGTGGGCACAACGTAAACAACTTGAGATGCGCTGATGACACTGTATTAATTGCAGAAAATAAAAAGACTTGAAACAGTTATTTGACATCCTTGGAGAAGAAAGCAGAAAGAAATGAGTGGAACTGAATAACAAAAACACAGAAGTAATGGTCGTCAGTAGAAAAAATGAATGTCCACAGATCAACATCTTTATCAACGGGAATAAACTCAAGCAAAGGGATCAATTCAAATACTTGGGTACTTTAATATCAAGAAACAGTGTTGCGAGAAGTCGACACAACAAGATCACTCATAATAACGTTAAAGCCAAACAACTTTTTTTGACCACGTGATGAGAATAGAGAATCCAGAACATCCTGTGCCAACTGGAATGATCGATGGAAAACGCATCCGGAAAAAACAGAGTGACAGAAGCACTGAAAGTGACGAGAGCTAGAGATCCGTGGAAGGTCACGATCGCCTCCGCTAAAGTGCATGGCACCTGATTGATTGATTTGATATCCTGTTTACTATTGGAACACTATCCTCGGACAGGTACATGTTTCTGAATTGAACAAGTGCTAGATTTTAGGGCTAAGTATGCTTAGTATACCAAAGCCAAGTTCAAAACCACAGTGCTGAGGAAATACACGCTGGAGAGTCTGACGAAGAATGACGACAGCTCATCAACGCTAAACGCCAGAAGATGAATTTCCCACCAGCAAGCGCAAAAGAACAATGGGAAGCTCTGAATAGCAAAATAGTCCTACAAATAGTCTGGAGCACAAACTTACAACTTTCGGTGACATTATCTACCAGACATGTCTTAATACCATCAGGGTTAAATAGCATCAAGCCAGAAGTGAATCTAAGAAAAGCAGAAGGCAACGTGAGATGGAAACCCTGTTCAAAGAGAAGGACTCTCTCCAACAACAATGTTTGTTCTTCGACAATAACATGATATAATTTAGAGAAAGTTCAAATTAACCCTCGCAATCATCATCTTGTATGGATTTGATTCTCGACGTCGGCGCCGAAGACAGATATAGTAAAGCCGTCAGTTCAAAAACGCCAGTAAACCGATTCGAAAAAACTCTCAGCTGGCTGCATTTTGCCGACAAAATCAGGATGGACAAAATCTGTTCATTTCTCACAATACTGAGTGACCATTATCTTCAGTTTTGGCCTCCCTCTCAGTACATCAACGCGGACGACTCCAAGGTGCCATATTGTAGTCGCCATCGTGCAAAACAATTCATTTGTGGAAAGCCCTTCAGATACGGTAACAAAATTTGGTGCCTCAATACGCCATATGTCTATGTTATAGAAATGGAACCATACCAGGGCCAGGGTCCAGTGCCTATAAAAACCGCTCTAAAAATGGGTGGATTTATTGTTGTAGATCTACTCAGTGAACTACCAATGTAAATTTTCAAGTCTGCGGACAACCTATTCACATCGTTGCCCCTGATTGTTGAACTCCAAGTAACGTGCGTGCACAGAACTGGAGCAATAAGTGTCATTCGCACATTATTATGCCCGTTGCTCACACCAGACACAATTAAAAAAACTCCCAGCCTTTTTATTTTCGCTGTAGGAACAGTTGCACGAAATGCTTGGCCTCTCTATCGCAAAACCCGAGCAGCAAAGATGTTGCTAAAGGATCATCTTGTGTTCCTCCGATCGATCGCATCTACGTACAACCTGAAATATAGACAGTGCACAACGAAACAAGAGGCAGCAATCAGGGGACGTCCGAATGATCCCGATGCAAGATGGCCTGTTGATATTCGCTATGATGGTGTTGATCATTACATACTGTTGACTAAAACACCCAATCAGTCTAGTTGTGCAGTGTATAACAAAAATACAAACACAATGTGCAGTATGTGCCCTAAAAATATCATAAAAAATATTTTAAGCAAGATTTTTTTTTATCCGATTACACTTTCTAAGAGCTTTGAACAAAAGTGTAAGCTTTCATTTAAATTTTAAGTATGCCCTAGCCATTTTTTGTAATGTGTCTGTAATGTTACCAAAACTATATTTGGATCTGTTTGATGATTAAAAATTATTGCACCCATTGCAGCTTAGTGCTCCATCATTGGACATAAACTCATTTACCAATATTACAGTAGTTCAAGGTGACCAAAAATATGTTTTGTTCCTTCAATTATGGCTCAAAGTCTCAAACACACTAAAATGGTAAGATTTTGAGAATTCATGCATGAGTGGGTTGAAACTTTATACAACTACGTATGAGTAATGTTAGAGACACCAGAAGGTATACTTTTTCTCTTCTGATGTTCCTTATTTACTTTATATGTGATCAATTCAAGATAACGATTCATTGATATCAGAATTGGGTGTAACACAATAATGGAAGCCCTGTTCTCATTTTCTGCCTAAAAGCCTTGCAGACAGAACATTGCACATACAAAGCTCTCAATACCGATGGAAGTTTTAGAGGCATTGAACCGATTTTCCTCGTGGTGACACTTACCGCATTCCCTCTCATCTGTCCCATCGCCACAGTCATCTTCGCCGTCGCAAGTCCATGCCTGAGGTACACATTTGCCGTTGTTGCATTTGTTCTGCCAAGTTTCGCAGCGCCATTTGTGACAAGCTTCCTCATCGCTGCCGTCACCACAATCGTCTACCAAGTCGCACACACGAAATAAGAACGTGCAGTTGCGGTTCTTACATTGGAACTGACCCGATGGGCAAAAGCTGACAGCTGCATGACAGTAATATAGTAAAGGTTACAGTTAATCATTGTTGGAATGATGATTTTTTCAATGCGCCTGATTCTATCTATTTTCAGTGGAATTGTTTAGTTTTGCTAATAATAAATTAGCCATAACTTTTTTTTCTTGATTTACTGTTTAAAAAGTAGAGAATCATTCACAACTTTCATGTAAATGATTTTGCAGATCAGATGATAAAATCTCGTCCGGATGGCGCTTCTTTTCAATCTGTTTGAATGGAGGAGGCAAATTCTTAATAAGTGAGAGACAGAGAGCATTTTTGAATTTCAACGTCATGAAAGACACACTAGCGTTGTGCTGCTTGCAATCCATTTGGAAAACAGACAAAGACTAATTCAATGTGGAAAACGCAGTTGAAAGAACTATAAATGAAACTCCATCGACTAGCTTAACATAAACGAACCTATATATATATATATATATATATATATATATATAGAGAGAGAGAGAGAGAGAGAGAGAGAGAGAGAGAGAGAGAGGGAGGCTGGTATAGTTACTTTCTTTGTGGAAGTAGCAGTAGGCCTTTAGACTATGTCGATTATCAGCTTGTGGGTGGAGCCACGTGCACTTCTAGCTTGTTAGTATTAGGAGACTTAGTTTAATGGCGGGAAACTAGTCTCCGCCTCTCTAGCGGTTTATTTCTATTTCTATAATAATTCGGAAGATACTTTGTTGTAATGATTACTAGCCGATCTATTCTTTTGTTCCTGTCCAGCTGGCCAGAGAAGATTTTCTTCGGTCGGTTTTGGACGCACTTTGATTCGGGGAACTTGGGGAATTTAGGGAAACTACTAGTTGTGCTACGTTTATGTGATGCTTTGATCGGGAGATGCTAAATATCGTACGTAGATGTAACAAAGGGTTTCGTAGATTCGGTCGGGTGATGTTTTAGTTGGGGAACCTGGTTGTTCCGTTCGACGGAGTAAATTCTCATCGGTCGGCATGGGCCCTTGTCTAGGGAAGTTGGACGACGAACTGGGAAACCAGGGAAGTCTTTGACCGGGGACCTTGCTGACTAAGTTTGTACTATAAATTGTAGAGCTCGGAAAGACTCGTTGTCAGTACCTTTTTGGAGTATCTAGAGGCCACGTCGGTTGGAAGTATTGTTTGGAATTACTGAGACAGTGAGAAGTTATTGTGACCATTCCTAGTGGATATTATTGAAGTATTGTGGAAACTGCTACTACTACTACTACTACTACTACTACTACTACTACTACTACTACTACTACTACTACTACTACTACTGCTGCTGCTGCTGCTGCTGCTACTACTACTACTACAACTACAACTACTACTACTACTACTACTACTACTACTACTACTACTACTACTACTACTACTACTACTACTACTACTACTACTACTACTACCACAACTGAGAAGTTGTGTTGGATTATCATTTGTTGTACATGTAATAATTCTACGTGATTATCACCGTGACTTGGGGTAAGTTCTTGCAAATGTGTATTTAGCGCGAGGCCGTGTCCTTACTTGTAAATTTAACGGATTCTAAGTACTATTAGTTTAAGTATTAATTTCCTCCCTTCAGACATTCATTGACTCAAATGACAGACGAATGACTTTATTATTCCTATGATGCTATGAATTTCCTTCTCTAAATATTGTGTTAACCTAAGTCTTTACCTATGAATTATTGATTGTAAGATATGATCACCTCGCTAATCTGAAGAAGTGTTCCCCTAAACTAAGTTCTGTTGCATTGCCAGTACTGTAACTAAGTCTAACTGGCAGATTATCATTATTCTGTATAAGATGTAGATCTAGTCTTGTAGTATTGCATGTAATAACTGTCCTAAGTCTACCATCTGTGCGAGACGGACTTGGCGCACCCCTTCTCCCAGTTATGGAGAGTAACTAATTACGCTTGTTCTGCTAGGTTGAACTTTCACTTAAGGTTAAGATGAAATGATAGATGATTATCTTATTGATTACGCTGTATGTCTAATATTATGTTTCATTTATTTTTTTTCTCAGCGTTGGCTGACTATTAGGCATTTTTATTGGATATTATTATTGGGCATTTTGTTCGATATTTTCTATTCTGACTATTAGGCATTTTCATTCGACATTTTGCTTAGTTCTTAGTATCTTCTATTCTGACCAGTTTGTAAGTATCTTCTACGTAGTATTCTGACCATTTTGTTTTAGTATCTGATCTTAGTATATTATATGCACTTTATCTTGGGTATCTTCTTGGCGCTTATCATTCTGACCATTCGCTAGTATCTTTTATTACGTAATTGCTTTTGGATCATCTTTGTATTTTGTATTTTTATCCTTTGAGAATTGCCTTCATTCATTGATAATTGAGTATTCGTGGAATAAACTTATTATAGGTGGTAATTTTAACTTCTTCTCTTTTGTGTTCTTCCTTTTCTGGAGTGTAGCTATTCTGTTCTTGTCAAGTCTCGACACCCACTCATATCAGTTAGGGAACAGTGGCCTTAGTACTCCACTGATACTCAAGGACCCGAGAGTGTGAACTCTACTGCACGGCTGCTAGGCACGCTACCAAAACCAGTTAGGGCCTGCAATTACTTAGAGTGGGAAGAGGCACTGAGCTTCTATAGATAACTAGACTAGTGGGTCCTATTGCAGTAGTAACTAAGCAAGTTTAGAAAACCACCCATCTAGTTACATATATAAACTGACCAATCATATCGCTACTACTTTCCTGTAAGGAACGGCATGTTTTCCTTAGACCAAATGCTTTTGCCTTTACGCTGGAGTAAGTCAAATTTAATTTGAATTGTTAAATTTTTCAGCATTTTACTCCATTAAGTAAATAAGATTTTTTTAACATATATATATATATGTTTACAAAAAAAAAAAGAACAATTTGTTTTAAAAGCGTCATCAACTTTGGAAATTGTAAATCCCTGAAAAAAATCTTTTAAATAGCATTTGATTTATCATAACAGTTTGGGCAAACCATTTTGATGAATTAATTACAATAAAAATATAATGAACTTTTATAAAATCCATATATCTAATAAAGAGAAGAATAATAACTTGGTTGAACCCACAATTTTTGTTGATGAGGATAAAACTTGAGTCTGGTAAGGGTCAATCAATTCAAAACCTTTCTTTCCTCCTGGAACATAGATCACCAACGAAGGCTCTCCATCGCCCTCTATCCTGAACAGTCTTCTCTATTTGTCCCCAGAAACATTCAGAACGTCCTCTAAATCCCTCCTCCAAGTGTTCCAATGCCTTCCTCTTTTCCTTTTGCCATGCGGGTTCCATTTCAGCGCATGCCTGGTGAAGCCTGAGTGGGGATTTCTCAGTGTAGGCCCGATACATCTCCATTTTCTTTTCATCAAGTCTTCCCCAACCGATTTTTGTCCACTCCTGTTCCAGAATTCATCGTAGGTGATCCTGTTCGTCCATGCCAAGGATTTTACGTAAGGATCTGTTAATGAAATTTTCTAGCTTCTGAGTTGTTGTCTCCTTTGCTCGCCATGTTACCATCCTTACGACATGACTGACTTAACGTTGGAGTTAAAAAGCTTTAGTTTGGTCCTTTGTCCGATTTCTTTTGATTTCCAAACGTTTGACACCATCCACAATGCAATTCTGGCCTTCTGTATTCTTGTTTTAATGTCCTTGTCCGGGTCCCCCTCGTGTTTGACTTCGCTTCCTTGACACGGAAAAATGAAACTACCTCGATATCCTTACCGTCTATAGTCACAGAGGCTATTTGTGTTGATCTTAAAGATTTTCGTCTTGCCTGGATGTATCTTGAGTCCTACTTGTTCAGCTGTCTCCTCCAGTTTATCGGTCTTAGCTTTTACTTATTCCCATTTATGAGCGCGAGGTCGTCTGCAAAGTCCAGATCTTCTAGATGATCCACTGATCCCATTTCGGTCAGTACTTGTCACTTTCCTCATGATCCAGTCAATAGTGAGGAGGAAGAGAAGAGGTGACAAAAAGTGACTCTGTCGCACTCCTGTTTTGACGGAAAACGGTTCAGATAGTTGAGATCCGTGGATTACTCTGCATGACATTCCATCGTAAAATGTCCTTAATCAGTGGCGCTATTGTTTCTGGGACTTCGTAGTGCCTGAGGAGCTTCCATAACGCTGTCGAACGCTTGCTTGAGGTCTATATGAAGTTAACATAGAGGCATGAGTTCCACTCGATTGACTGTTCCACAAGGATCCGTAGTGTAATCTACGTTTCCACACAGCTTATGGAGGAACTGAGACTG
>JAWDGP010005061.1:0-10000 GCA_033675545.1 Elysia crispata | reverse complement strand
ACGCGGGCGAGGGTAAACGAGGTAGAGTTAAAAAAAAATTATGATGAAGAGTGATTGACAGAGAAAGAAAAAGTAGGGAGAGAGAGACAGAGAGAGACAGAGAGAGACAGAGAGAGAGAGAAAGAGAGTGAGACAGAGAGAGACAGAGAGAGACAGAGCGATAGATAGATAGATAGAGAGAGAGAGAGAGAGAGAGAGAGAGAGAGAGAGAGAGAGAGAGAGAGAGAGAGAGAGAGAGAGAGAGTAAGAGAGAGGCTACGATTTTTTGTTAATTAATTGTTCTTTTATCTTATAAAAAACAAACTTTCCGATTTTTTTCTCACCCAAACTGTTAACAACATAAATAAATTCAATTACATTCATTAATGATCTGGCTTCTGTCTTACTGCTGTGTTGTTTTTTTTCTGTTCTTGTTTAAATTATGAATGAATGAGCACACCAGAAAGTAAACCCAATGAAAGTATTCCGCATTAAGATTTGTTTTGAATTTTATGAACATCTCTATTTCAAATACAAATAAGACGAACACACAACTTTGTACACCCAGTGGAAAAATTTAGAATAAAATAAATTAAATTTCAAATAATCCCAACTATGTGTTGAAATAAATCTGTGTATAAGTATAAACCCACTGTTAAACTCATCTAAATATAATGAAGATGGGCGAAAAATGAGGACCATCTAACCGAGCATTTCTAGATCACTTAAGAACGTCAAATTTGGCATGAAGTTTGAATCATAATGTAAAGATCGTAACATCAAACGTGTAATGGGTCATCGGATTTTTGTGGGCCGCCAATTAAAAAAAAATATGGAAAAGCTACTCTAGATCACGAGATTTTACGTTGGCACATTTTTAAATCCCCAAGTTGTTTTACGGATTTACAAAACGACATTTTAAAACGCTAGTTAAACCCTATTAAGCTTGCAAGACAGATTATTGAGCTGGGTAGTCATCTTAATTAGCCGTACAAATCAATATTTGTTTTTGGTGCGAAACCAGCACAAGGTTGGTTTTGATTATTAAACCCCCTGGCAGTTGGAATAAGTTGGGCTGTCGAAACTAGATGTAGGGGGTGAGCCTTTTTCTCAATTTGAATATTAGATCAAGCTTTAGAGTGATTTAGATCTTCACCGCACAAATCTGTGTTTATTTTTAATGCGAAACAAAAATAACGTTTGTCTTGATTTTTAAACCCAAAAGGAATTAAGTGCTATATATATATATACAATCATGATAACCCGTTCAAATGAACAGGTAAGGAAGACAAATTATACACTGAAGAAGAGCAAAATTCACAAATTAACAGACTTATATCCTAGGGAATCTCTTCTGGAGCCATACCACTTCATGAAAATAAAAATTTACAATGATAACTCTCAACAGCCAAACAACTACATATACATGAACTGATAAAGAAAAAGAATGGAAAAAGAAAACAAAAGAAAACTTTACAAAAAATACAGACTAAATCCAGAGCCACAGAGCCATTCTTCTCACGTAGTCTTGACGTCATTCTTTAAATGAACTTTTATGAAGCAAAGATCTAAAAGCAAAAAAAAAAAATAAACTAAATCTGGGAGTAAATCGTTTAAGCCGCCCGAGTTTTAGTTTATCTCTGCACAGAAACATATATGCATGTGGTGCTGAATTGACACACAGCAGATGCAGTGTAATGTGTTCCAAACTACCATATTGAAAAAAAGTGAACCACAAGAATAACAGTTATATCTCCAGAGCCAATCAGATAAAGTGTAATGTGTTCCAAACTACCATATTGAAGAAAAGTGAACCACAACCACAACAAAAACAGTTAATATCTCCTCCAGGCCATATGACTTCATGAACAAAATACCCCCCGTACAACAATAACTCTCAAAGCCATACAACTACACAAAGAAAACAAAAATGGTAAAAGAAAACAAAACAAAACAAAACAACTTAACAAAAAATTCAGACTTATCTGCAGAGCCACAGAACTACATGAAAATTAAAAAGAATTTTCTTTTGGATAATTATTGTATGAAAAAGAATTATAAGAACCATGAAACAATGGAATTCTTCTCATGTTTTATTGAAGACCTTCTTTCAATGGAGTAAAGATCTCAAGCAAAAAAGTTAACTAAACCTGGAAGCAATTGTACAAGCAGCCCTGGTTTTAGTTATCTCCATTGAGACCGTAGGTGGTGCTGATTTGACGCACTACAGATAAAGAGTAATATGTCCCAAACACATATGGTGAAAAACTGGTACAGTTTTCGAATTATAGAACTTTGACACATTGGAATCTTCTAATGTTGTCATGTACACATTCTTTAAATGAAGCAAAGGTCTCAAGAAAAAAGTAAACCAAGTCTGGGTGCAATCGTTTAAGCAGCCCTAGTTTTAGTTTATCTCTCCATCTAGTATGTAGTGCTGATGTGACACACAACAGATACAATGGTTTTTGTTTCATGCAAATATCGAGAAAAAATCGTCTCCAATACAAAAAAAAAACAACAAACAAACAAAACAATCCAAGATCTAGTAATCCCATTCAAAATTTTGCTTTTCGAAACAATTGTTTCAATGGAGTGTGAAAAATATAATAGAATTCAATGTGCAGATCTAAAGTTCTACATAAAGATTCGGGTTACAGAAAAACAACTGATGAAATCTTGCAATCAATATTTAATCTCAGAGCTTTGAAAGCGTTCTAGATCTAGATCTTTTTTATCGTTCTAAACTTTCTTTTCTTTTCATATTGATATATCGAAGAAATAGTTATGTAATCTAATCTAGATCTAGATCAAAGAAAATTCAATGTGTAGATCATTCTACTTTAAGATTACAGTTAAACAAAAACAAGTGATGAAATCTTGCAATCAATATTTAATCTCAGAGCTTTGAAAACGTTCTAGATCTAGATCTGCTTTATCGTTCTAAACTCACTTTTCTTTTCTTATTGATATATCGACGAAATAATTTTGTACTCTAATCTAGATCTAGATCAAAGAAAATTCATAAAGATTCTACATAAAGATTGATGTTAACCAAAATAACTGATGGAATCTTGCAATCAATATTTAATCTCAGAGCTTTCAAAACTTTCTTTTCATAAGCAAGCCATTGAGAGAAAAGACTCAAAAGAGTACAGTTTTCGAACTATAGAACTTTGAAACATTGAAATTCTTCTCACGTTGTCATTTAAATATTCTTTAAAAAAAAAAAGCAAAGGTCTCAAGTAAAAAAATAAACCAAATCTGAGTGCAATCATTTAAGCAGCCCTAGATTTAGTTTACCTCTCCATCAAGACCATAGTATGTGGTGCTGATATGACACACAATACATGGTAGATACCGTGCAATTTGTTCCAAGCAAATCTGAAAAAAAACTGGTCTCCAAGCCAAAAAAAAAAATATAGATATAGAAGATGAGCACTCTTATCAATTATTTCAACTTATCTTCAAACTAAAATAATATATATATATATATATATATATATATATATATATATATATATATATATATATATATATATATATATATATATATATATACACATGTATATACAGACTTATCATTTTTTTTTCAATAATTAACAGAATTGTCTCCTCCACAGCCACTCATAGTACAGTTTTGAAAGATGAAGAACCCTGAAACATTGGAATTCTTCTCATGCTGTAATGAGGACTTCTTTAAATGAAGTAAAGATCTCAAGCACAAAAAGTAAACTAAATATGGGTGCAATTATTTAAGCAGCCCTCGTTTTAGTTTATCTCTCCACTGAGACTGGATGCTCTTTCTCCATCATCACCTCTGATACTCTGAGATCTATGATCAGATCTTTTCTTCTGGGCTTGTGGTGTTAAAGCGCCCAGTCCAAATCCTTTTTTCCTCTTCGAATATATAATCCTGTCCTGATTTTTAAAAACTTTTACACAATGGAAAGTCGCAATAGAAATTTGTCAAAAGGAGTAATAAAAACTTTTTGCTTCCAAAAGTTTTACAAAATATTTCCCGAAAGAAAAAAAAAAAAAACTTCAAACACGTGACATATGGTGAAAAACTGGTACAGTTTTCGCATAATATAGAATTTTGAAACATTGGAATTCATCTCAGGATGAGCCACTCATAGTACGGAGTGAAAAATGTTATTGAAATTAAATGTGTAGATATTTTAAGATAAAGTTTGCATTGAAACAGAAAGAATTGATAAAATCTTGCAACCAATAATAAATCTCAGAGCTTTGAAAACATTGTTTCACAGGTAAGGCATTGAGAGAAAGAGAGCGCGGAGTAATCAATGATATTGAGGAAGCTTTGGTCAATTCTATAAAAGAAATTTGTCACAAAAAAGTATAAAAAAATAAAGGTCTTAGAAAATTTTGTCTGAATCTACATAAAGTTTGTCGAAATAGTAAAATTTGTGCAGATTTCCAAACATTATTAAAAACCAAATGTTATAAAAAATCCTGTCTGGATTTTTAAAATGTTTTACGCGATGGAAAATCGCAACAGATTTTAATAAAATTTGTTGAAAGGAGTAATAAAAGCTTATTGCATCCAAAAATATTACAAAATGTTTCGAGAAAGAAAACAAAAACTTTTACAATGAAGTAGCTCTAGATCTAGTAACCGCAATCAAAATTTTGCTTTTCGAAACATTTGTTGCGAAGGAGTTTCGTTTAACAAAGAAAACAGAACTATTACACATTTAATAATTTCTTTTCTTACTACAAATTTCACACCAATGTACACTCTTGCTGAGCCAGAATTTGTTTACTCACTCAATCACACTTTTTCCCACCTTTTCTTTTTCTTTCTCTCTCACTCACTCTCCCTATCTCTCTCTCTCTCTCTCTCTCTCTCTCTCTCTCTCTCTCTCTCTCTCTCTCTCTCTCTCTCTCTCTCTCTCTCTCTCTCTCTCACTCTTCCTCTCACTCTCCTTCACTCTTCATCTCTCTCGAATTTCAATAATATCAATCATAAGAAAGCTATAATAGCAGTGATGATGACATAATAACAAATGACCGTAATAATGATAATAATAATAGTCATGTTTCGCAGATTGAGTTACGTACCGTAAGCATGACTCATAACGTAACAAACACGTGGTTTCCCTAGTGCCGTGTACAAATCGGCGTGCGTTGTTTACATCGGAGGCCGCAAGCGAGCGTTAGGCATGGTCTGTCTCGTCAGCTGCTTAGATTAGAATAAAAAAATTCTGAAGTTTCGCAGAAAAGGCTTACGGGCCATAAGCTCGACTACGACGTTATTTTTTTAGAAAGACCGACATCATTTGCATAAACTCCTCCCATCCAGCGGTACGTAACATAATCGCTTTTCGCAAACATGCTAGCCCTCTCACCGAGAACGTAACTGTTATGTAAGGGTTACATGATGACTGCCAGCGATGCTCTAACGCTACCGGTACCGAGTACTAGCTGGACCAGGTGCAAGCGCGCTATGGAGAGCGTGTTTCCACTGCTGTACATAACAATTACATGATCCGAGACACTTTTACCAGCAGCAGCAGATTTCACTGGTCTAAACAACTGACCAGACTGACCAGGCCCTGGGTGGACTGGTAGGAGCCATTCCTTCATCGCACGGGGCGACCGTCCCCGACCCAGCGCGTCCACAGGTAGCGGATAGTGGAACGACCTTCAGATATGAAGGCCAGCTGTGAATAACCAAAATAAGCAGTCGCGGACCAAACGGCGATAGTTCTCGAGGGCGCGGCTGGGATATGAGGGTGGTGCCTATATCTCTAAAAAATGGTCGCATGATCCTAATGACAGGACTATCTGGCGAGTAAGGGCGCCAAAGGAAAAACCCTAACAAAGGGCCAGTCTACCTCCCATGTAGGCTGGTCCCAGCGGACTTGGTGGAAGAGACCAAAAACGACGGTCCAACGGCAAGTACACACCCAAGCGGCGGAATAGGCGGAAGAGATCAGGAGATCCAACGGCTATGAAGGCGCACCCCCCCAGATATGGAACACAATCCAAGGGAAGGAAAAGCCTAAACCAGTGCGGGAGAGCATCTTCAGTCCTGACCGACACATCTCCTACGAGAGGGACACTCGGACAAGAAAAGCCATGCCGAAGTCGGACTCGTTGGGCCAAAGTGCGCAAAACGGCAGCGGGACGCACTCACATTCGAATGATGGAAGCTAGAAATATCTCTTGTAATGGTGTTCTGCCTGTGAGGATCTGCCAGGCAGGCAGAGCGTCGGGCCCCCTGCCTCGAAGGGGCCCACCCTCAGCGACTGGTGGTCACCGCACCTCAATATGTGGAGTCGGGTATTTGGGACAGCGGGCAAACACTACTGACCACAAAACAAAACCTGTCAACATTCTTCAGTGGAATGCAGAGGGGATCAGCACAAAAAAGATACCCCTAACTGAAAGACTAAGAAAAGAAGATATTGATGTTGCTTGCATACAAGAAACTCATCTCAACCCCGACCGGCGATTCAACATTCGGGGGTATGAAACACTAAGACATGACAGAATAGGTAGACAAAAAGGAGGAGTACTCTTTCTAGTCAAAAACACCCTCTTACCAATACAAAACAAATTTATTGTGGAAACAAACCAGCAGAGTGAAATCCAAGGGGTACAAATTTCTCTCACAAATCAGGACCTCACAATATATAATCTATACTGCCCACAAGATAAAGAATTACAGCTTCAATCTCTCAACACACCAACAGAAAGCTGTATAGTTCTTGGAGATTTTAACAGCCGTTCAACCTGTTGGGGCTATGACGATACCGACACTCGAGGAGATGAAGTTGAAGACTGGCAAATAGACAACAACATGATCTTGCTAAACATGCCTGAAGATACACCAACACTCTACTCCAGAAGATGGACGACCACATCAACACCTGACTTAGCTTTTGCAACAGATGACCTGAGTCCCAAGTTAACCAGAACAGTACTGGACCCCCTCGGGGGAAGCGATCACAGACCAGTTAAACTCTCAATCAACCTTCACTTCAAGCCATCAGAAAGCAAGACTGTCCCGAGATGGAATTACAAAAAAGCAAACTGGGAGAAATACATGGGCCTCACAGACAAGTACACAAAAAGCCTAAAAGAAGACTCTAACATTGACCGAGTAAATGGCAAACTAAACAAAGCCCTACTCAAAGCTGCTGCAGAAACTATACCTCGTGGAGCACGAAAAAAATACAAACCGTACTGGACTGAAGAACTTCAAGCTCTAGAAGACGAAGTCACCAGTACTAGACAATTAGCAGAAGAAAGCCCAAATGAACAAAACAATATATCCCTAAAAGCAGCTACAGCAAGATACAGAAGAAAGTATAGACAGGCAGCGAGAAACAGCTGGATAAAAAGAACAGAAGAACTCAATTTAGACAGAGATGGACATAAACTATGGAAACTCACAAAAGCTCTCAACAACGAGGACATAAGATCGCCGGTCATTGGTCTCGAACATGAACAAAAACTTGTCTCAGGGAAGCAAGCAGCAGATATACTTGTTGACAATTACGAGCAAGTCAGCAATATTAATGTCACAAAACAGAGAAAAGCAGAAGTTCTATCTCAAATGCAGACAACTACACAAAAAGAAGGACGGCCTGAAAGGGGCATGAATCAGCCCTTTTTATTGGAAGAGCTCGAGAATGTTCTCAAAGCACTAACAGACACAAAAGCACCAGGCCCAGATAAGGTAACCCCAGCTATGCTTACCCACCTAGGCGACAAAGCAAAATGTAAACTCCTCACTATCTTCAACAACAGCTGGAAGTCAGGAAAAATCCCTCAAATTTGGAAAAAGGCATCCATGGTACCAATATATAAAAAAGGAAAAGATAAGAAGCAAGCTAGCAGCTACAGACCTATCAGCCTCACCAGTTCAGTAGGAAAACTTATGGAACGGATGATAAATGCAAGGCTTACATGGTACCTGGAAAGAAACCAACTCATCTGCCAAGAACAGGCTGGTTTCAGACCATACTATTCAACAGAAGACCATGTCACATACATTGCACAGTATATAGAAGATAAGTTTCAAGAAAAAAAACATACACTAGCTGTCTGGGTTGACCTTGAAAAAGCCTTTGATAAGGTGTGGAAAGATGGCCTAAGGTTGAAACTAAAACAGTGTGGCATCCAAGGAAATATGTACCGATGGATTTCAGGGTACCTGACCAACTGGAAGGCCAGAGTGCAAGTAAACGGAAAACTTAGCAAAGAGAAAACCCTAAAAGAAGGAGTACCTCAAGGTGGCGTTCTCAGCCCAACACTCTTCCTAATATATGTCAATGACATCATCCAAAATCTGCCCAAACATATAAAAGGAGCCATTTATGCCGACGATCTTGCTCTGTGGTGTACAGAAGAAAGCTTCCCTACAGCTAACTACAGAATGCAGGAAGCTCTCAATTCCCTTCAGAGATGGACAAATAAATGGATTGTCTCCATCAACCCCACTAAAACTACACATACAGTTTTCAGCCTCTCCATTAAAAAATTAACAGCTAACCTGACAATCAACGGACAAGGATTACCAGTGGAGGATAACCCAACCTATCTCGGAATCACTTTTGACAAAAGACTTACCTGGAAGACTCAGACAGGAAGAACTGAATCAAAAGCTAAATCTCGACTCACCCTTTTGAAGAAAATATCATCCACAAATTGGGGCGCAGATGAAAAAATATTAAAGAAACTATATGTGGGAAGAGTTAGGCCAACCCTCGAGTATGGAGTAACAGCATGGGGAAGCGCTGCCAAGTCCAACTTCAGTAGAACCAGTAAAGTGCAAAACCAAGCAGCTCGTATCATCACTGGAGCCATTAAATCAACTCCCCTTCAAGAACTAGAGACCACAACTGGGCTGCAATCAATAGAAACAAGAAGGGACACCAAAATTCTATGTCAAGCTGCAAAGTATAGAAGGCTCCCAGATCACCCAATGCATGAACGCATAAACAAAAGGAACAAAAAACGACTGAAGCGATGTAGTTTTACACACCAAACAATATTGCTTGAAAAGGAAGACGCAGAACTAGAGAGACAAGAGCCAATCCCCATTCCAGTCACCCTAGAAAAGCCAGTATGGAGAGGGCACCATAAGCCAACAATCCGCTGTACAATCCCAGGCATTCTTTACAAAGAAGACCAAAGTGGACCTGTAATGAAAGCGCTCACTCTGGAATATATACAAGAGCACTTCCCAAGAGATATTTGGACTCGTGTATACACTGATGGATCTGCCGACAAAGCTGTAAGAAATGGAGGGGCAGGAGTCTACATACAATACCCTGAAGGTGAAGAAGAACAAATCTCAACACCAACTGGACACTTCTCCAATTACAACGCTGAGGTAATGGCACTCCTTCAAGGCGCTAAACGTGTACTGGAAAGCCCACACACAGCTTCAAAAGTAGTTTTCCTAAGTGACGCCAAATCAGTGCTACAAGCAGTCCATGCAAATAAAGACAAGGAACTGGACTACCTCTTTGGCACACTCTACACACTCACTGAAACACATGAGACAGTTCTCCAATGGATACCGGCTCATTGTGGCATAGTGGGAAATGAAACGGCAGACAAGCTGGCTAAAGAAGGCTCCAAAAAAGACCAACAGAGCAGCTCAACGACATATAAAGAAGCCAAACACATCATCAAACAATATCAACAAAGAAAGTGGGCAGACCAACACCCTAAATACAATAAATGTGACCCTTACTATGAATTACACAGATCAGAACAGGTACTTATCTTCCGCCTAAGAACAGGTCACAACAGAATGAACCACCACATGTACACAAAATTCAAAATTGGCAGTACAGACCAATGCCCATGCGCAGCTGGAGCAATGACAGCAGAACACCTTCTGCAAACATGTCCACTGTACAAAGTCCTGAGAAAACGCTTCTGGAGCCAGCCCACATCCTTGCAGAATAAGCTCTTTGGATGCCTGGATGATCTGCGCAGAACGGCCACCTTTGCGAGAGAGACCCAAGCTACCATC
>JAWDGP010005059.1:15000-28097 GCA_033675545.1 Elysia crispata | reverse complement strand
TTCTTTTATTTCTCCTCCGTCTTCTTCTTCTTCTTCTTCTTCTTCTTCTTCTTCTTCTTCTTCTTCTTCTTCTTCTTCTTCTTCTTCTTCTTCTTCTTCTTCTTCTTCTTCTTCTTCTTCTTCTTCTTCTTCTTCTTCTTCTTCTTCTTCTTCTTCTTCTTCTTCTTCTTCTTCTTCTTCTTCTTCTTCTTCTTCTTCTTCTTCTTCTTCTTCTTCTTCTTCTTCTCTTCATATATTTTTCTCAGAATTCTCATAACCAACCGCACTTACTTATTAACAATTTCCGTTATTCTTCTTTGATGACCAAAATTGTTAGTTCATCGATTTCATTTTCTCTTATCATTCTCCACAACTTACTCTCTAAATTTCTAGATCTCTTAAATCCCTTCTCTAGACAGACCTATCCTCGACCTTTACTAATTCCCATATGTTCTTACTGAATGCCCAAATACATTCATGAGAGAATTGGTTGTCGGTCACTCCCTTGCACAAATCATGCATCGTCGCGACACCCTGCTTTGAGCACCTCAAGCTGGGATAGTAATTTGATGAGAATGACCATCGTCACGTCACGACTGGACACTAAGCCCTGGTCCTCGGAGGACCCCGCACCACAGAGGATTCTCGGTGGTCATCGAGTCAGTTCGTCGCTACTGATTTGAAGACTCTATACAGATGAGATCCAAGTACAGAATTTTGATAGATCCGCGAGTACAAAGATAATAATTTATCATGCATCGTAAAAAATTCGGAATGAATCACACCACAGTCACGCAATCGACCCATTCTGTTCCTACGTTCCACAATCTTTACATTAGTACAACTTTATTCTTCGCTAAATGACTATTTCTATGTTACTTATCGTAAAATTGGGTCTTTCATTTCCTTGCTATTTGTCACTATATTTTTTTTTGCTCTATTCTCAACGGTGTCTCCATTCCCTCGTCGTTCTGTCTATTCTTCTCTTTGTCACATTCTTTCTCACACACTCACAAAGTCCTTTTGCGTGTCTCCCAAAATTACCCCTTATATCAACTTTATCATTTACTTAGCTCTAACTTTATTACAAAAAAATTTTACTTGTTCAATCCACCTCTTAATTTGCCTCTGTCTACTTCTCAATCATTCAAATCCATCACTTTCTCTGACTATCTTTCTCTCTCTCTCTCTCTCTCTCTGTCTCTCTCTCTCTCTGTCTCTCTCTCTCTCTCTTTCTCTCTGTCTCTCTCTCTCTCTTTCTCCCTCTCTCTCTCTGTCCTTCTCTGTTTCTCTCTCTCTCTCTCTCTCTCTCTCTCTCTCTTTCTCTCTCTCTCTCTCTCTCTTCCTCTCTCTCTCTTTCTCCCTCTCTCTCTGTCCCTCTCTCTCTCTCTGTCTCTCTCTCTCTCTCTCTTTCTCTCTGTCTCTCCCTCTTTCTCCCTCTCTCTCTGTCCCTCTCTCTTTCTCTCTCTCTCTCTCTCTCTCTCTCTCTCTCTCTCTCTCTCTCTCTCTCTCTCTCTCTTTCTCTCTCTCTCTTTCTCTCTCTCTCTCTGTCCCTCTCTCTCTCTCTCTCTCTCTCTCTCTTCCTCTCTCTCTTTCACTGACTCTATCTTCCTCTTTCCCTCTGTCTCTCTCTCTCTCTCTCTCACTTTTTTGGTCTCTTTTTTAGTCTATAATCATCTTTGTATTTCTTCTTTCTGGCTGTCTATTACCAACTTTTTCCACTCCGTCACTTTCAATTTTTCTCGATCTCTCTGATTCTCTCTAGATCCTTAGTTTAATGATTCCCTTGCCAAGTTGTCCTCACTGAGGCCATGTCTGTGCCTGTTTGTGAAACGTTTCTCCATGAATAACGTCAACATTCTGTCTATATTTATCTGTGCTAATCTCAGCCTTTGGCTATAATTATCGGAAGCTGGAATTAACTTTGATATCTTGAGCACGTTCAGCCCAGACTAATGATGTGAAGAAAAAGATTTTACTTCTTGTAGAAATATATTTAGATATTTCTTTCATTGTTATTATTCTGATTTAAACTGCCTTATGCTGACAGCTGCAGAGAATTCGGCTATCCTCTGCATCTCTATCATGATTATCATTATAAACTGCATTATGATCATAAATTTATCATTAGAAAAATTGCAAGAGATAATTTTGTTGTCACCTATAGTTGTCTCTCTGTAGCTTTAGTGGTTATTAGCTTTAATGAAGATAGAGCAATAGTAAAAAAAAAAAAGAAGATGAAGAAGAAGAAGAAGAAGAAGAAGAAGAAGAAGAAGAAGAAGAAGAAGAAGAAGAAGAAGAAGAAGAAGAAGAAGAAGAAGAAGAAGAATAAGAAGAAGAAGAAGAAGAAGAAGAAGAAGAAGAAGAAGAAGAAGAAGAAGAAGAAGAAGAAGAAGAAGAAGAAGAAGAAGAAGAAGAAGAAGAAGAAGAAGAAGAAGAAGAAGAAGAAGAAGAAGAAGAAGAAGAAGAAGAAGAAGAAGAAGAAGAAGAAGAAGAAGAAGAAGAAAATGTGCTGGCAAAGTACATAGCTATAAAACCCTTTTTTTTTCTCAAATTCTTTTTTTTACTTTTGTGAAAGAGTTGCATTTTGTATTTTTCTTAATGTCAGTATGGCTCTTTAATAACGCTTTTTTCCCTCCATGTGTCATGAGATCCTAAATTTGTGCTTTATCTTGCTGAATTAATTACTGTTTTTAGGAAAATATTGGTTAATGCAAGAAATGTAATGATAAGAGAGCAGTCATGGTAAATCATTTAGAAGAAGGTGTTAAAAAGACGACAGATAGAGTAAATTATTAACAAGAAGACAATGTAAATATAGATATAGAAAATTTGTGTCTAAAAGGTTAAAGAAGAACGAATATGTATTTTTTAGATGAATTAAGAAGCTCTGGAGATATGGCCAAAAAATAAGGCTATTTGCAAAATTAGATTTCATAAACTTATAACTAGATCTATTCGTCACAAGGTAATGTTTCATCTGTAGCATGTATCATAAAAGAAACTCTGAAGTATTGTTGATTTGTTACAATTTTTTTCAGCCTAAATGTTTCTGAATCTATAAACTTAAGCTCGATTTTTTTAGCATTTCTAGCATTTAGTCTGGGTAATAGCAAACGCATCAAAGGATAAAAATGTCATTCTTCGTTTTTCAGAGAAGATGATCAGAAAAGCATCAATGTTCTACTTGCATCATGTTATGTACCTCGATGGCAACTTGTGAAAGATACTGTTGTCAATGTCAGTGTGTTAGTTAGTGTCATCTAATTGGGGAAACAGAAAAAAAAAATTAGTTCGACGTGCTTATATCAAATGGTAAGAGGGGGAATATCGACTTTATAATAAAGTGTCAATTCAAAAAAAATTATCTGATTTTGTTTTTCTTTTTTTTTTTGCTTTTCTGTAGACAAATAGATTCAAAGGATAAGGAAAAGCTGCAGTGGCACAGAGGCAGAACCAGAGAGAGAGAGAGAGAGAGAGAGACAGAGAGACAGAGAGACAGAGAGAGAGAGAGCAATAGAGAGAAAGAAAGAGCGAGAGAGAGAGAGAGAGAAAGAAAGAGCGAGAGAGAGAGAGAGAGAGAGAGAGAGAAAGGAGGCAGATTTTGGGGAGATTTTTGTGTGATGTATTGAAAAGAGAGAGATGGAAACGACAAAGCTAAAGTTCGATAACATCAATCGAAAACTATTGATTATGAAAACAAAATGTCAAGCAGTCTAATCGCAAGAGCCAGCGCTCCACGGTTTTTATTAAAAAATTACTTTATTATCGCACTTATTGCAAGCTCTCTAAATGCATTATTTTATCTTTCCTGAGCTCTGGATCGCCTGTCTCTATTATAGAGTCTATCTACAAATGGATTTCATCTGAGTGATCTGCTATATGTACGGAATTGTGGTTTGCAAAGAACATAACTTCTTTCAAATTGCAGTGACATTTAAAAAGTCAAATGTCGTGTCAATAAAATCAATATCGAAAAAGATGAAATGCCGCACTAAAAAGTTGACATTTGATATTAAAAAAACTATGCACTTCACTTAAAACCTATATTTCCCGGCGGGTAGAGCGTTTAAGCATCTATCTTGCATAACTTTTTTTTTTTACTTTAAGGATAAGATAAGTCCATATAATTATGTATGCAATAACGTACTGTGAAAAAAAAAATACCATAGCTTGAAACATGTTTATAAATTGTCATCTACGCTCTATATTTTTTTCCATAGTGTTATAGAAACTAAAAAAAGGGCAACACATTATAAAAAAAAAAAAAAAAACATTGGCGTACTAATACCATCTCGCTCAGCTATAACAGACATGTGAGCTAAATATAAGATTTCTGATAACAATACTACGTTGTCCCGGTCAACATAGAACATTTGATTGCTCTGAGTGTAGTTCGCAAATCGACGTATGAGAAGAACACTCCTGTAAGCGACATTTTGTAAATTTTTCAGTAGGACCAAAAAACTTCACCATTTCGTCAATTTTGTGTAAACAGTTTTAAGACTAAGATATAACATCAATGGCATCAAATTACACATGTGACCAATAATGAAAAGCCTTAAAAGCCATTCATTAACAGAATATGGCGGATATACAGGAATGTAGGTAATCAAATCATGAATGTGTTTGGGTCAATACCCCTGTAAAGGCACATACAGGAGTGTTACCAATAACGTAATTATAAGACATATTAAAGAACGAAACTTCATAATATGCACATACAGGAATGTTACAGATTATGATAGAGAGAACTTAAAACAGTTAAATATGCTTTATGTAATTAATAAACAATCTACTTAATGACTACAGATTACATTGCTGTTAAAAGGCTCACCGAAACTGTCCTAAACAAAATGAAGTAAATGTCTAGCATCTCTGCATAATATTTTCAGAATGAAGTCAAAACCGATTTAATTATTAAAATTCTAAAATACAAAGTCAACATTGTAATGAAATCTATTTTAAACTTTGAGTAACTTTATATGACAAGCAAAACTAAAGCCGCATCAGTAATTGGAAAATTGCTTCTTAAATTGGGATTCTATGGTTAAATATAGCATGAAACAATTAAAGTAAAAACTCACTGAACTATGATCAGAGGCGTTATTCAAAACAAAGGCATGAATATACTGCCTTTTGAAACTTGATTATGGAATAGTGGGCAGCTGTGAAAATAAGAGTGGTGAGCAGGGGGAATGAGGTTTGATGTACACAAGGAAATAAGGTCTTTCTTTTTATCTTTAGTAATTCCAGCTGGTTCCACTAATTGCTGCAAATCAAAGACAAAATTTTCATTATCAGAATTTCTTTTGCGGCGGGCGAGACGCATCAGATCTACCCTGCAGCAACCTGAATCATAACGAACGATCATCGCGTCTTTGTCTACTCGGTTGAAAGCAATGACTCTGATCCTTGACCACGCAACCTTTTCATCTTCCTCATCAAGGTCAAGGTTTTTCCGACCTTTTGACATTTCTTTGAAGGCAAAAAAGTCACCTGATGACATTTCTTTGACTGAGTAAGGTCTCTTATTCCGTCTTGCTCACGGACTACAGTTGCCCATTGCTCTGGTGTGTAGACGGGTATTTTCTTTGCCGTTTCGGCAATTACTGAGTATACTGAATCATTCTCAATTTGTGTGTGTCCCACTTCTAGGAAACAATGCTCTATTTTATCTAGAGAAGCATAATTTTTTTATGGCAAACGAAAACATGGTTACAATTCTATTCCGGTTCTGACCAGCACAGTTGTCAGGAAAAAAATGTAAAAATTGTTGTCGCAAGCCACCTGCTTTTCAATGTAGTGCCACAAGCACTATGCAATTTGGTTGGCTTCTCAGGATGACACGTGTTCTGGCCACATAAAACACTCTACATCTTGTGAAACCATACAATAAATTGTGAGATTGTATACTGCCAGCTTTCTCTTATAGTAGACGTTGGATGCTTCACCATGAGGACATTGTATGAAGAACTTTCTGAAGATCGAAGCAGGATGCTGCTGTGCTTGTATCTGTGCCTGCTTGCGCTTTGCTGGCAGCTTTGTAATCTCTTGCCTTTTCTTTTCTCAACAGGTGTTCTTTTTGTTTATCTTGTTCTTGGAATGGGAATGGATTGGCTTTGTAGGACAAGCATTGATCACACTAATCCTTTTTAGGAGCAAAAAATCCAAGATTGAAGTCTGTTAAAAATTTCTCTATACTTGGACTGAGTTACCCAGCCTTTGCCCTCAACCTTTGCGGCTCTACGTAAAATCGGTTCATAGAACTGAGGCTTAAGCCAGCCTCCAAGAACAATTTAGATGTATCATGGCGGCAATAGTGGAAGGGATCCCTAGGAAAACTTTTGATGTGATTCTTGATCTCATCAAGGTTGTCTTGAGATGCACTTTTGTCGTTTTTGTGCTTGCCTTTGTCATCTTGCGAGATTATTCCGGTGTCATTTGCTTTTGTTATTGCGCCATAGACAAAGTTCTGTTTTATTCCTAGAGTATTAAGAAAATATTTTCTTCCAACTGCTTTCCGATCGTTTTCCTTGAAAAGGCTGTACGTCAATGTGAATTTTTTTCTCGACTCTGACCTTGTTGGACACACACGCTCCGATATTAACTTTTTTACATAGCCAGCAATAAACTCTCTGCACGTTTACTTCCCCACTACTCCAGTAACTGTTGAAGATGTCTTTTCTTTCTTCCTCGTTAAAAACTTGAGAGCATTTTCTTTTGTAGCTGTCACAGTGTAGTCCCATTTCTCTGGCAACGACTTCCTTACCCCGACTTGAGGTGAGGCACATCCACTGTTCTTGAGGTCGCATTCATTTAACCATTTCTGTGGTTGTCTTTTCTTTTTCGTACTTTTCTAACGGTCAGAGTTTTCAGTTATTTCGGTCACAATTGCCGACTCACTTGGTATTGTTGATGGCACCTTGTTTCTTTACTAAAATTTATGTTCGCATGATGAAAATTTTGATACAAAAGGAATGAATTCAAAAAACTAATACTAACTTTATGTCATTTATTGAAGCTTTATTTACCTGTGTGTCGATTGGAGCAATACTTAGAATCAAAGAAACCGAGTCCTATCAGCAATTTTGATGCAACAAGCGGAAATAGAAAAAATGCGTACAATGAAAACAAAGTTTGCAACCACATAGAGCACAACGGACATTAAGGCCAAAGCGCGAAAATCAAGGAGTGCCTTTGATGCCAAAATCCTGTATCTCCATTGCATGGTAAATTTAAGTACCCGTCGGTGATACAGACAATTCTTCAGACAGTTGTGGAATGCTCCTGTATTGTCACATACAGGAGTGTTGCATTTAAAAATGACATGAATCAACAAGGGCAAAATCCTGTTCAATCCTTTACAGGAGTGTATCACTAAAAAAAATTACAATATACACCTGTTGGAATGGGCTAACTTCTTTATTTTTTAAGCTACAGGTCCCATCTTTTGACACATGGCGCATCGTGATCACGATACTAAAAATAGCCAAAAAAAAAACGATTTTCGAAAATTTGGTCTATACAGAAGTGTTCTTCTCATACGTAGAAGTGTCAATTCTATACACGTATAGACAAACTAATCTGCGCATTAGTTGTAAAAGGAATTTTGTTTTGCATATAATTTGTCATTATGTTTTACAATCTTAGAATATTTTTATTCTGCTAAATTGAAAAAGACAGACTTATTTTGTAAAAAATACGATCCTTTTTGACTGTTTTCCATTTCGAGGTGTCTGCAAGAATATTCACATTAAACAACCATTGCCGTGACAAATACGGAAAATATGGTCCTGATAGAATCCACTATTTCAAGAATGTTGTAAAACTTTGAGCAGGTCTATCCATGTGTATAAGCCGCTAGTTTTGTTCTGTATCTGTGTTTCGACTGTACATATTAGACAGCCATTTACCAAGAGTCACTGGCGTTTTTTTTAATTGTTTTTATTTTCATCCCCTTTGGTGACGGAATGAATTTCTTCAAGGCATCTCTATCGATTTATCAGTATTTTTGATTTATTAAAAAAAAATTGATAAGTCCAGCCAATTTTTTCAAAATTTATTGGTAAAGACTGCCCACTCCAAACGTCATAAATTATCACTATCTAGTGTTCTTTAAGAATTTATTTAAAGTTTCATATTCATCTTCAAGAATTTTTTTTTTCTACACATAAATCGAGCATCAATATTGCATAGCTTGGCTATAGACAATAGTATGCACAACTAGGAGGTATTCATGATTCGCTATGTCGTTCATCAAATTTTCATCCATTTGATTTGAGAAAAATTTCATTTGACACCTCAAAGTGAGAAACGACATGAGCCACCTATATCAGTGCTTATATCTGGGAACTCACTATTCCAAAGTTGAATGCTCCTGGACTAGACACTTTTCTTGACAGTCATGAATCTGCTCTCGTGAAAATATCCACATCTGCGAAAAGTCGCATGTGAAAATTTGAGGAAAGTCAGAACCTAATGGAACATCATTGATGAATATTTTGGAACATTTTAGTCCGAATTCATCTTATTTTTGATTGTTTGCTAACCAAAGTAAAGCGCGATTTCAGTAGTTCAAAGTCTATAGATTACTTGTTTTTAACGATATAAACATAGGCTGCATAAAAAAAAAACCAAAACAAAAAAAAACTTGGTTTGTGTGCTAAGTTAAGATGTGTATGATGAAGAAAAAAAATCGTGTAGGATCTGAACTATCACTGTCTCTAGGTAAAAAATCGGAAACTCGTGTTATTAGCACTATATTCGGTAGAAGAAGCTGTAGATGATATTAAAAAGTTAAAGTAGAATTGCAACATTACCAGAAATATTAATAACAGCAGTAGTAGTAGTAGTAGTAGTAGTAGTAGCAGCAGCAGCAGCAGCAGCAGCAGCAGCAGTAGTAGTAGTAGTAGTAGTAGTAGTAGTAGTAGTAGTAGTAGTAGTAGTAGTAGTAGTAGTAGTAGTAGTAGTAGTAGTAGTAGAAGTAGTAGTAGTAGTAGTAAATATGTAAAGATAATAATCATATTCATATAATAATAATAATAATAATATAACGAAGAGGAAGAAGAAAAATAGTAATAATAATAATATTTCCTCTTCGTTATATTATTATTATTATTATATGAATATGATTATTATCTTTACATAATTATTTACTACTACTACTACTACTACTACTACTACTACTACTACTACTACTACTACTACTACTACTACTACTACTACTACTACTACTACTACTACTACTACTACTACTACTACTACTACTACTACTACTACTACTACTACTATTATTACTATGTCTTATTTTTGTTCTTATTCGTTTCCTTCTTCTTTTTCTTTTTTTTTTTATTCTTCTTATTCTTCTTCTTCTTCTTCTTCTTCTTCTTCTTCTTCTTCTTCTTCTTCTTCTTCTTCGTCTTCTTCTTCTTCTTCTTCTTCTTCTCCTTTTTTTTTTATCTCCTTTAGCATCATTTTCATTCCCTTCATTGTCACTATTGCCCTCATTTGTCCAGCACATACGTCGTTGCATAACTATAATGTGGCGCCGTCATATCTTTCCCTCTTTTAAAAGTTGTTTTACAACTTTTCCCGCACTGGAGGGACCCCTTGCGGTACATGATCTTGCCAGACCCACACACAAAGAGAAATTTACTTCTCTCCGATATAGCTGACGCACTTCTCAACCCTAATCAGAGAGCTTACTCCAGATGCTCACAAAACGCTACAAGAAAGTTCCTCAGAGCCTGCGCTCACTTTGCGAAGGTCAGTACCACAATGAGTGATGCCGGCGAAACCGTTTACTCCATACAAATCTGGGCTAAGAGCGACTACCGAGTAAATGGTAGTGAAGATCCTCCTTTCAAATTAAGTCCCATGCCTGAGCTTCATGCGCTTTGTTTTTTTTTTTGAAAGAAAGAAGTTTACATTTTTTATAGAATCAAAGTTAGATATATTTCCTTCTCGAATTGCTAAGTATGTCGCTAGATTCAGGCTTAGTGGAACTTCTCTGTCCATCCCCCAGCATTTTAGTTTAAGTAAATTTATCTGAGATGTACGCTACTGAATGGCTTTTTATTTCATGAATTACTGTTACAATTATTTGCAAGCTTCATCTTTCCAAAACCTATTGGTCATTTTTATGTGAGCGTTTAGCCTAAAAAAATCGTTTATAAAATAGATCCGTCCACAACTGGAAAATATTTTGTAGAATAGCTCATCCTTTGTCCTCACATCACCAAATCAGTATGGAATACAAATAGGGGTAGTAAAAGAAATTCCCTTAGCAATGAGAGAAAGTTCTTCTTAGTTTAAAAGTGAAAAAAACCCAAATCAACTGGGTCTTTGAATCATTCCAAATCCTAATAGTAATACGCAATGAGACAGGGCGGTTTTTGAAGCAAAGTACATAAGAATTCCACATACCAACAAACTGAGCAAGGAATGAAGCATTCATTGTTGTTGTTATTTCATCAATCCCCTTTAACTCTCTATCTTTATGAGCAATTTCTTCCTCAAAGTCATGCCCAAATTAGCATGGTTGCAAAAGTCTTTACACCCTTTGCTTGATGAGATTTAAAAGAAACGATGACCAACTCTTTGAAATGTGTTTGTCACTAAGACATTCTTTGATACTCAGCAAAATCATTCGTTGTTATTAGTCTTGTACTTGTAGATATTCTAGATTGAACTAGGGACACCAGGATGGGACCCTAATAATGTTAGTCAGTGGAAACTGGACTGCCAAACAATCTTCCACTCCCTTCTTGCTTTTAGCTTTCCACCACATGCACCACATTACAAGCCACCAAAATGTGTGAGTATGTCAGTCTCTTTTAAATACATACATATAAATATATATATATATATATATATATATATATATATATATATATATATAAATCTAGAGATTTTAAAAGAGTCAAAAGGAGAAAAATTGCACAATTTAAAAGTACCAATAAATGAATCGGAAACAGAAAAAATTCTATTATTCTTAATGAAAAAGGATGACTCGAGGGATTTTGAAACTATAGACAGAAGAAAAGAATCGAAAGGAAGGAAGAAAAAAGAAAAATGAACACGACCAGAAAAAAGTACGGATAATTATACTACATTAAAAGTGTATCAAAAGCAACTGTGCATTATAAAAAATATCTCCATTAACGCGACTGTTCAGAAAAAAAACATTGTTCATTATAACTGTTGAAAACAAAGACAACATCTGAGTCAGATAAGAGGATGCGCTTAACACATAAGTTGTCTTTTTAAAAGCCATGCAGATGATAAAAAAGTAATGAAGCAATCCAGAGGCTTAAAACTTAAGGTAATCCGATGGCACATGCAGCGCCCCAGTCATTTAAGCGAGTTTGTTCTTGATCCTGAGAATGAGAGAAGGTGCGGTCATTCAAATTCATCCTGCCAGCACCACCAAGACTGCTAGAAGACTTATTATAATCCACGGTCCGGGCACCTCCACTGCGTGGTCTCTACTACTACTACTACTACTACTACTACTACTACTACTACTACTACTACTACTACTACTACTACTACTACTACTACTACTACTACTACTACCACTACTACCACTACCACTACCACTACCAATGCCACTTATACTACTACCACTACTACTACTATAACTACTACTACTACTACTACTACTACTACTACTACTACTACTACTACTACTACTACTACTACTACTACTACTACTACTACTACTACTACTACTACTACTACTACTACTACTACTACTGCTACTACTACTACAACTACTACTACTACTACTACTACTACTACTACTACTACTACCACTACCACTACCACTACCACAACCACTACCACTACCACTACCACTACCACTACAACTACCACTACCACTACTATTACCAATATAACTACTACTACTACTACTACTACTACTACTACTACTACTACTACTACTACTACTACTACTACTACTACTACTACTACTACTTCTACCACCACTACATTATTATTATTTAGAAACACAAAAGAAGCTAGTTCAAAGTGGAATTACCCAGAAGTAAGAATATATGAGCTCAAATCTGCCGTTGATAACTACAGACAGCACCACTGTGTTCAGACCACTCGAGTCAGAACTAGATTACACGTGTACATCACAGACATCGATTGAGGATTAAATTATCAAAACATTTATCTTTTTTTTTCTTGCGATCCTGCGTGTCAGTTTTCATTATTTTATATTATATAAGGAAAATAAATGCAAAAATAAATAAATGAAATTGTTTTGCATATGAATCATTGAAAAAGAAGTTTGGTAGAAACTTCTGACAAGAAGAGCAGCTGCCTAACCTGTGATCCTTGTTCTTTACCATGACCATGTCTTCTTAGTACATGTTTTTTACACTCCTGTAATTTTTTGTATTTTTAGTTCCTGGTCTATGTAGTTCTTGTGTATCTCAATGTCCAGTCCTCCAGGTCTTTTCCTTACTGTCATCTTGTCTTCTGCCCATGGAGAATCTTAGCAAACCAGTCACAGAATTCTCTTCCAGCTTTTTTTCATGCTCCTTAACTTCAGTCTTTAGCATCTTTTTCTTCTGTGATCTTGAAAGGTAATATCACAATATGACTAATTTCAATTACAGACAGAGAACAATTTTATGGGAAAAAAATAGGAGAAGGCAATTTCATTCAATTTTAAGTACATATGTATATATATGAAACATTAAAAAGGAATTTCGAGACAAAGTATAAGAATATTTTTTTTCTTTTGAGTTACTAAGAGCAGAATCTGTATTAATCAGTTAAAAAAAAGGCTGGGCTGAAAAGCAGAGACTGAGCAGGTATTCACCACTGCTAAACCAAAGTACAAATGAAAAGGGATAAAATAAATATAAATGAAGCAAAAAAAAAAAAAAAGAAACTTTCTTTTCAAAGATTGTAGCAATAGACAGGGTTAAATGGGCAAGTTTTTTTCCAAGGTGTGTATACATCTGTCTTTACCATTTTAGCTGATATGGACTTTTTTATTTGTGTTTTTAATAGCTCTACAGCCTGCTTTCCTGTTGATCATGATACACATAGTCCAGTTCGCCTGAAGAATTTTTATTGTCTTGTTGTCTTCTGGC
>JAWDGP010005059.1:0-12500 GCA_033675545.1 Elysia crispata | reverse complement strand
ACTGGTCATTGACCTTGACCAGGCGCCGGGAGCCAGAAAAAGAATTTCAATTTCATTTCTTCAAAAATGAAGCCGCCGGAGAAGCTTGGATTAAAGCTTGGAATCACGAGCATTCTTTATGTGCGCCACATGTGATTTCATCGCCAGTCCCTACGCTTGGCCTGGCTTTTCTATCGCGATCGAACACTGATTCGTTATGTTTGCTCCTCTCTATGGCCTGTGCTTCCCACCGTGCCACCGCGCTTGCCTAAAAACTGGCCCCTGTTCCTGTAGCCGGTGGATGTGTGTGTAGAGGTAGAGGGGTAACGGGGCGTGTGCCTAAGCCTGCTTTCAGATCTCTGAAATTGGAACAGAATTGAAACCAATAAACGCTATATAACCTTACTAAAACTAATGGAATGTTAAAAGCTATATAATCCTACTAAAATTCACAGTTTGTTGAAAATTGGAAGCAATTGGAACCAGCCAATGAAATCGCTTCAAGAATCCAAGGCACTTGGCCTTGTCATTTTGTCGTCCATGTTGGCCTTGAAAGAAATGGGCTATAAATGCATAGAAACCGATTAAAGTGTAGTTTTAAAAGGCTTAGCCGACGGATATAGATAAAATACATCATATAAGACCCTAACCTTGTCGCTAATTGACGTACTTTTTAAAATATCGGTCTAGATCTAATCGAATCGAGACAGGCCCTATGTGTAGCTGCATTGACACACCTACGGTTCTCAAACTACGCCGATCGGTACCTCTTTTAATGTTGCGCTGGTTTTTTTTTTTTTTTTTTTTTTTCTCCATCCATCTATCCATCCTTCCATCCATGCATGGACGAGCTGGGCTGAGACGGGACAAGTGGTTTGTTTGGGGAGGGGCAGTGCGCAGAATGCTTCAAGGTTCAGTGCAATGGCTAGGGGCGTGACCTGTTCGATATGGGGGATTGAAAAGGCTCCAGCGCGTGTTTGGTATTTGATACCAGAGCTGGTTAGCATCTGTAGAGAAATTATTCAAGTTGGAATGTTTTTTTTTTTTGTACGTGAGAAGGCGAGATGTAAATGAAGAGAACGTACGGACGTGGAAAACTAAAGTGTGTATATAGACAGCAGTGTAGGTGTTAGGTTATTTATTATTCTTTCTTTCTGTGTATGATTCACCCACTCCCTCTATCTATCTCTCTACCTAACCATCTATCTATCTATCTATCTCTCTTTGTCCACCCCCCTCCCACCTTTCTAATGTTTTCCAGTGTTGTAAGTAATGAAAGCCATGGTCCACCTGTTGAGGCCCAGTGTGAGCACCGTACTGACTTAGGAGCAGATTCCTTGAGCCGTTACGCTATATGGCGCGGCTGCTTGCTTGTGATGTGCGCACGGCCGGCACTGCGCACCATCTCCACCCCTCCCCTAGGGCTGACGTTGATGCTACTAGTTGGCATCCCTTTTGTCTTCTTGACTTTTACTATTTCGGCTTAAATACTTAAAATTTGTGCGATCTAGGAAGGGGAAAAAAATTTAAATAAAATAACCTCCAAAGCGTATGACTATAAATGTACATAATTCTAATCCGGCGTGTAATTGCCGTCACCCTGGACTAAACTATTATGTTAGTGAGTTTCTAGAAAATGCTTTAAATTGAAGAAAACTGTTGTGTAACCGTACGACAACGAGTGTTAAAAGGGCTTTACAAGAAGCTAACAAAAGCAAAATCAGATTTCTAACGGTCAAAATAGGTTCAAATGAAAGGCGGTGCACTGAGCTTTCCAACGCATATCCTGAAGCCAGTGTTTGATAAAATTTTCATTGTGTAATTTCGATGTAAAAGTGGACATTCTAAAAAATGGGCCTCAATTTGGGCAACTTCTATAGCAGTGCGAGCACCCGGAAGCTGTGCTTTTCTCAGACGTCCGCAGCGGCACTATAAAAGGAAGATGCGTTCTCACTCGGCCTCTTACCCATCACCGGTTGCACACCATAGTGAAAGGAAGCCGTGCTTTTCCTTTGAATTTGCCTTTGAGATCGCCATCACCTGAATTCGTAAGTTGTTATATCCCTAAGAAGTAGCCCTTTTTTTTTTTGCTTTTATTTTTAATGTATAGTGTAGATGGTAGGTTTTTTGTAATAGAATACATAATTTTTTTTAAATGTATGGCGTCATAACATAAGTTAAATATCAGTATACTGTTCCGTAGAAGCGAGAGAAAAATAAATTCCATCCCCTACCTCCATCCACTGTCCTTGGTGTAGCTTGGGCACGTCCGGATAAATTACCCTGACCTATTGTGTTCGTTGAAACTCTATCGCTGTACAAGTTGGCACGGTGGGATTTTAGTGATTTTCCCAGACGGTTCAGTGAACTTTAAGTGATAGCGATAAAAAGTTATATTAAGTATGCGCTTGATGCTGCAGTAAGAGCAAGAGCGAATCCAGTATTGCCATTCGATTAGTTAGCGAAGTGCCAGAGCGGCGCCTAGAGGGCGCATCTATTATAAGATAGGAATCTTCATAGAATTCATTCCTTTCAACCCTCCCTCCACCCCCCTCCAAGAAGAAAGAAGATAGGTGCCAATGCTTGCCCGTAATTACACCAGGTAGAACATAGTTCGCCTGGACGCCTCGAGCGATCCAGCCCTCACCCAGCCACCGCCCCACCACCCACTTCCCCCTCCTTTCCCTACCCCAACCCTCACCGTTGTGAAACGCGTACGCCACTGGCCTTGTTTATATCACATTGTTGATTTGAAAAATAATTCAACATTGTGGGCAGAAGCATCCTTGTCATGTTAAATCCCAGTAGCTGCAATTCTTTAAGTTCGGAGCACTGTGGAGAAAGAAATAGGACCTAACAGTGCAATAGCGCAGTATCAATTTGTGTTATTAGTAAAAGTCGCGATCCTCCGTTGAGAGTGATAGTGGGTTTTACATTGGCACGGCCTTTTGATTTCACAGCACTGTTTGGTTTACAATTCTAGTTTCTCTTTGAATTTACTATCGCCAACGCATAGATGTCGGTTTATTCAGCTCTTTCTGCCCTCAGCAAGGTAGGTAGATGAACTAGGCCTCACAAATTATTATTATTTTTTGTGTCTCAAATTTCCTCAGATTATGTCGAAACAAAGCTCAGCCAATGTTGAACCGGAGTTGCGGAGCTGGAACAAGTTCCTGAAGCTCTCCGCAACTCCGGAGGCCAACCGGGTGGCGAGGAGTAACGAAAATCGGGTTCTTCGAGCTCGGGAGCCGAGTGTGGTAAGCAGTAGCTCAACTACATTTCTGAGTAAGAGATAGAGAAAACATTTGTATAACAAAGCTCTCAATTGCCAAGTTACTGGGAAGAAATTGTTATATCAGTTATAGACGTATGTGATTTCCTGTTATTCTCTTCTACACATACAGATGTATCAACCTGTGAAATTTTGCTCCCACAGGTTCGTAAAGAAGCCATTACTCGGCTCCCCACAGGGCTCAGGACCAACCACACAGCCATCCTGGGGGCTACCACCCTGGAGTTTGGTGTTTATCATGGCGAGACCTTCCGGTGGGCATTGGAAAATGCCACCGGTTGGGTGGTTGGGGTGGTAGCCCAAGTAATGAAGGAGCCAGAGGTGGACAGCTTCATCGGAGTGAACAAGAAGCTGTTGGAGAGGTACGCCCTGACCTTCCCCTTGGTGAAGGGTGAGGTGCAGTACAAATTGGCATCCCTCAAGTCGGCCCAAGATGTACTAGAGACTGGGGATGTCGGCCTCACCCTCGTCCGCTTTGGGGAGTTCAGGGCCCTCAGTTGGCGAGAGCTGTCCACGTCTGGCCGTAAAGAGCACAGGAGGCTGTGTGAGTACGTCCTGGGCAAAAAGGACGTGCAGAGGTCGTCCACAATGGGGGAGTTTAAGAGCTACCTGAGGGAGCAGCGTTGTGGTGAGGCATTTTCCTGAAAGAACTTTTGTATTTCCATTTTCCATGTTGTAACATTCATGTTTTTGTTGGTTTCCCACGCACTTTGTTGTTACAGCTGATCCCCCTTCCCCACCGCCCGCACTTGATTTGACCAAAAATAGCAAGCAACAGTGGGAGGGCCAATACATTGTTACACTTTTCATTTTACTCCTCAACAGGCGCCGCTGCTCGCCGAACCTCCCCCAGGAAGACCTCTGCACCTGCCGCCTCATCAGCAGCGGCAACTCCAGGTGAGGAACAGGAAATGGAGTTGGTCCCTACCATGTTTTATGTGTTGAAACTGTTTTTTATAGATGTAAACATCAATTTTTTTTTAATATTGCAGGGCCGCTGCTGAGGGCCATAAGCAGGTCGACACCTGCCTCCTCATCTGAACCTCTCCTGTCCCTGGATGAGTTACAGTCTGGTGGTAAGACCCTTTCATAAACTAAGTTTGTAAAAGAATGCTACCATACATATCTTGTGTCCTTTTTCATGCCTGCACAGCCGACTTTAACATATGCTACCAAGTTTCTTTTCTCCTTTTCTCCGCAGGTACTACAGCGTCGAAACGAGGAGCTTCGTTTGGTGGTGAGTTTTACGAGTACCTAGTATTCCTCCTCTACACCAAAGGCTTGTTGAGTGTAATTAAGCTAATGTGTATTTTACTCTTTTCACCTCCCACCAGAAGACTCGGACGAAGACACCCTCGTGCAGCTGACCCAGGAGGCTGAAAGGGCTGAAGAGGAGCGCAAAGGTATGAGCTGGTCTTCACTTGACGACTTTCCCATGCTATTTCTGTTCTGCTCCTCCTAGTTGTGTTTTAAGTCCGTACCTTAAATGAGTCAGTAATCACGCGCGCTCACCCTCCTCCACAGGTACTCAAACTGGTCCGAGCGAGTTTGTGCAGCCACTCGTCATCCGAGACAGTGACGCCTCCAAGGTAGGCACTATGTCTTGTCGCAGTGTGAAATTAATAAATGTAAGGGATGTGAATGAATTCTCAACGTGTTACATTTTTTGCACATCACAATTGCATGTCAAGATTTCAAATATTTATGTGCCGCTCTGTCCCAACTTAGGTGGCGCTGAGGAAAGAGTGGCTGAAGACACTTCCACCTGAGGACCACGTTTGGGTAGCGAACGCCCTCTTCACTGAGAGCGGCAGGTTGAAGAGCCAACTCCAGATGTGGTGGCACCCCCCTCAACCTGCCCTCGTCTACAGCCAGCCTCCAGCCACACCCAACGTGTTCTTCCACCACCGGTTCTTCCTGTGGATGCCGTACCGCATGCTGGCTTATCCGTTCCTGTGTAGTCAGCCTGGTTGTGACAGGCGCCAGCTGTCCTCGTGTGGGCTGTACAAAACTGTGCGCCGCGTCATCGACCAGGTCGATGACTACTATATGGGGACGGAATACCTGGAATGCGGGAAGTGCCACAGGAAGTTACCTGCGTGGAGCCAGGAAATTCTGGAACAGCTGGATATTTGCAACAGACTGCGATTTCCAGCTGTTCTGTCTTACCACCTGGCCCTGGACCGTAGGGTTGTGGCTGAGCTGCGTGATCGCAGCCTGGGTAATAGCGCCACCAGACTGTATCGCAAGCTCAGCGAGCTACACTACCATGATTACATGGAGAGGGTGCTAAAGTGGGTATACGTTGATTTTTAAATATATGAACATTGAAATTTGCTGAAACGTAAAACAGTAGCTTTACTGTGCAACTCTAAAAAGGCTTTTAAAATAGTTATCAACACCTCTGTTCCTCTTTTCTGTGTCCCCCAAATGATTTCCCTGAATTTTCCACACCTTTGCGTTGTCTATTTCCTTATTGCATTCCCTTTCAGCTACCACACAGTCATGCACAAGTTTTCGGCACAATTTCCTGCACAGACAGCAGTAAAAGAGGTCCCAGCGTACAGACGGGTGCCTTCTGCGCGCTGGCTGCTGTCTGTGTACGTGGCGGATTGCTACACGCGCTTGGCCGAGTTGAAGGGAAACATTACGTCCATCTTTGGCACAGTGTTGAAGATGGACTCGACCAAGCGCGTGGTGAGGAAGCTCTCTGGCTCTGCGAAGGGCACGGCAGCCTGGTCGACAAATGTGGGCAATGAGCACGGACAGGTGAGAGAAAGAGAAAAAAAGCATTTCAGCTATGCCAATAACTAAATAAAACATTTGTTTGTCATTTCATTTTTATGCTAATATATTTGTTTCATTCTTTGGGTTCATTAGATTTTCAAGGACACGCGTTCACTTTCATGCATACCTACTGAACTTGTTGAAACATTTTATGCCATCATAATACACATACTTAATGGTTTTTTTTTTTAAGCAAGCAGGTACAGATGAAGTTTCCATGTTTGCTTCCACGCGAAGTGCCCTTCACAGCAATGCTCTTTGCTTAATTTTGCTCGACAACTGCTTCGCAGGTTCTCATGTCTGTGCTCACTGCCTCGGAGGGTAGAGGGCTTCAGGAGATGGCACGGGGCCTGGTGAGTCGGTACCAGGCCGCCGGCGTGCCTCCGCCCCAACTCCTGTACGTCGACCGGGACTGCTGTGGCAAGTTCCACATGTGGGCCAAGGACCTCTTCCCACAATGGGAGAACCTGTTGGTGAGGCTGGACATCTGGCACTTCATGCGCCGCCTGGCATCCTGCGTCACCACCGAGTCCCACCCGCTGTACGGGACTTTCATGTCCCGCCTATCAGTTACCATCTTTCGGTGGGACGTGCAGGCCCTGCGCCAGGCCAAAGCCAGCCAGCTCCGGTCTCGGGGTCGACAGGTGTCTCCCGCCTCTGTGGAACTGACCGCCAAGGTAAGCTCCTCTCAGCGCTCCATTGTTTTCCAGCTGCCCCCGTTGTGAATGCTGCGTTTTGAGAAAATAGTTTACAAATTAGCCTTTCCTGTTACATGTGCAATAGCATTCCATTCTGATTCTGCACTGCTGCAAAAATTGTTATTATCGCACGCAGATTAATTTTTTTACTTTCTGATTGATTGCAGGAGCTAGCAAGACATTGTCGGCGAGAGACTCGAGGCGCGGCGGAGACGGAAGCCCTCCTCGATGAGGTGCTGACCGCGTTCATGGAAGACCTGGGGCGAGAGACCCTGGGTGTGCAACTGTTTGGCGAGGCCCGCCTGAAGCACACCTGGGCGCAGCAGAGGGCCCACGTGGCATGCATCCAGGATCCGCCAGGGTTCTCCCTCTACAGGCAGGTCGGCAGCAAGTCGAAGGGGGGCGTGCGCCTGCCCGTATACCGCTGCGCTAGAGGATCGACCTCGACTTTTAGGATGAAAATTCAAACCCTACGTCTGGAAGGATCTCATGTCCCTTGTGTAAGTGTTCAAGATAATCCACTTTTACATGATGTAATTGGTTTGTTTGAGGTTTTTTTTTCTTCCTAACTTTATGAAAGAAATTAGTCCAACATTTGAAACAGAGTTAACATATTTAACGGTGTAGATGTGTTTATGAAGTGCACACCCGATATATTAGCATTTAAAGTACCAGGCAATTTATTTTGAAATAAGAGAAAGTCTATCTAAAAGAAACATATAATATAATTATATTTTCATAATTGTTACATTATAAAATGTAGGTTATGGTACATGCCTTTATTGAGGTTTTCACACTGAGGAAGCAACCAGATGTTGCTATAAGCACAATACAAATTAAAGATTACTTCCCTTGAATAAAAAAATGGATGGAAAGGACACACTCTACATTTCATTTCTTTTCTTTCTCATTTTAGGCCCATAAAAGGGCTATTTTAGGTTATAACATTATCGTTTGCCTTGCCAGTAAACATGTCCCATTCATTTTTACATCTTTTAAAACAATTCTAATCTTTGTTTGTTTGTTCAGAATTGAAGAAATGATTTCGTCTATCCTGTCATCAATGACTCCTAGAGGGTTAAACCGTCTCCCTTTTCTTGCTGCTCTCTGGAACGACTAATAGTTGCTGTCTTTGCCCATGCCTCTCCTCTTTCTCTCAGCCTCTGATCCTGTCTGCTGCTTATCATCCGAGTGATGCTTGTATCTAGCTTGTTACTATTTTACTTTGTTAGAATACAAACAGTAAAAAATTCACATATAAAAGTAATTAAAGAAATAACACAATGTTTTCAAGAAAGAAGGAATTTTCTCAAGAATTACAAGAAACGAGCATGATTGCCTGTTCAAATTAACAGGTGGGGAAGATAACTACATTGAAAAAATACGAACTTCACTAATTTAATAGACATATCCTCCAGAGCCATACAACTACATTAAAAAAATCAAGTTTACAACAATAACAGATAATATACATATATATTTTGAAGTTCATCAACAATGTATTGAGACTAGCGATTTCTTGGCTACTTCCGTACAGCTACGAGGATACCTGATTTGAAGTCTTTTAGCATTTCAAATAATGGACAGCAGACAGATATCTTGGAACAATCCAATCTATCAATCGAAACTTGTTTTATGTAAAAACTTGTCTCTAAACCCCAGCGCTTATTGAATCTCAAACTCTTGATGTTAGATCTAGATCTAGACTTTAGGTCTAAATTCAGACCATGTTCACCAGTTTCTAACTAGGGGTACATTCAGTTTAAAGTCGATATTCAAATACAATGAACGTTGCTTGCTCCTGAATAATCCTCAACCTATACAAGGGCTATCTATCAGGGCAGAGCCAAACTTAATCCCAACAGAGGACTTGAAAAGGGATTGAACATGAAGCTCACTATTGTCAGTCCAACAATCTACCTTTTGAGCCATCAGGTATCCAAATCCGTAATAAAGAGATTGTACCAGCCAACTTTTTTTCAAACCCATGTACTGATTGATGAAGCAAGGGGTGGGTCCAGACAAATTCATATGTTATAACTACCCATGGCTTGTACACTTGGAACAAACAAATCTGGGTGACTATTGGCTCCTTTGAAAGTTTAGCGACAGGCAGAGCTAGCTCAGGGGCAGACAGACAACTGGTGTCAGGTGCATTGGAGTAAGCTACAATCAGGTGGGGTGGCAGAGGGGGTGTCTTTCTCCCTGGTGACTGGGGATAAAAAGCTAGGCAGCTTGCCTACAAATAGTTTCTGCATAGTGAAAGGTGGAAATAAGTCAAGCTTGGATTGTAATGAAAGTCACGGTCTGTCAATTTCTTAAGAGACGAATATTTTCTTTCTTTAATATATGACTGATTGTTCGAAGATTGTTATAACTTCGAACTAGTTTGATGAAACGTAGAAATTAGAAGAGAATAAAGAGAGAATCAGAAGGAGGAAATGGATGAGTTCAAGGAATTTGTGATTTAATGAGATTCGCGTTCGATCTCATTTTGTTGTACTGTAATTATATTTAAAGAATAATAGTAACATTTAAACATTCAATTTGGGAGATAACACACTCAAAACAACTTTTTAAACATTGTTTGCTTCATCATTACAAACTGGGCAATGAATATTGATGAAATTAATTACAATAAATATATAATGAATTTTTGAATGTTTTTTAAGCCTAAATGCATAACTTTATGAAAACTATTTTTTTTACTGTCTGGGACACTGATCTTGGCAGATGAAAATTCAGTGAACTTCACCACCGTACAAGTGTGGTTCTGGAGGAATTAGCTTAGGAAGAAATCGAAGTTGCCTTTACAAAATATAGATGACAAATTAATGCAAAATGAGAATACAGGAAAGATAAATTATTACTGTTAAATTCGCAGTCACTATCGGACAATAAACAACATATCCATTTACCATAGCTGGTGTGAATGCTCTTTTTGCAGTCATCTGGGAGAGATAACTATAGTATGCAGCCCTCTCTAGATCAGTGTGATAGTTTCAGACATTGCCTAGTCCTCTCCAACCAGGCTGTAACATATGATGAAGAAATGCTCCACTTTAAACCTCAAATCTCTACGTATGACAAAATTTTGTGCACCGGCTAGATGACTTTATGTGAAAGTTATTAACAAAACTATTTTTTTTAAATCAAGGATCTACTGCTTGTAGAAATTTTGTACTTTTCAAATTTGAATTCAATTGTATGAATTCTATCTACAAATTTATTTTATATCATTTTGTCTTGTGATATGGTTACCAATTAAATAACCAATTAATAATGTACACGTTATTCACTGAGGGAAAAAAAAAAACTAAACAAAATTTTTTTCCAATTTCTATTTTCAATGATTGTTTTTGTGTTGTCTTTTGTTTAATTTTCAATTCCATCATGAAATGAAGCAAATATTCATATTGTAAGAACGTCTGTTGTATACATGTATTTATAAAATCTGCTATACCAAAGAAAAAAATGAAAAATTAATAGGAATAAAACTTGTAACTTGAAATGATCCAAATAATACTTTTAATTACTAATAATTGAGTTACGGAGTTTGAAACAATGTAATTAAATACTAAGCTCAATAGGGTATACTGCGCAAAATGCACATTGAAGTTAAATGAAAATAAAGCAATGGTTGATTCCTCATAGGCAGGTGTGAAACTCATTTGCACGGTATTATAGATCTAGGGAATGTATAGTCCTAGGTACTCAACTAGAATTTCAAAATGTGATTCTAGTAATTATCTAAAAAGTTTTGATAATCAAAAATTTGAAATAAAAACTTAAAATAATCATCAACTGCATCAACACTGTTTCCTTTTGGTTATATGGGTGATGGCATTATTTCCCAATTTGTGTTCAATAATATTTCATTTTAAATTCACTTTGAGTGTAACATTTAACATACAGAACTGACAGTCATTCATTGGGATTGATGTGTGTTAATAAAAACATTTTTTGTCCACATTATTCATTTCAAATCGCCAACAAAATTAAAAACTCAATATCTGCTTTTCATGCTGTTCGCTGAATGATATTGCTTGAAATCAGGCCTCATGAAAGCTCTGCAGTAAATAGAAGATGAAAGAAACACTGAATCTGATATTTTTTAAAAAAAAATTTAAAAAAAAAGCAAAAAGTAGAGATATTCGACAAACTGACAACAGATTGCCCTTAGTAACTTCTACCCTTTTGCTAAGAATAAAATTGCAATACACAATCTAAGCATGATTTGCAATTACTAACATAAAGGGATGAAGATGTATTAAATTATGTAGTCTTATGTTTACTGTTATGTTAAAATTTTGTTTGACAGTTGGGAGGGGGTACTTGAAATACTGTGATATCGTAATACCAATTCAATTTTCTTAACATGAATGAATAAATGTACGTGTTTTATGTATATTATTCTGTAAGGTAAACATATTTATGACCTAAATCGCTGATTATGACCTACGATTTTTTTGGGGGAAGGGTAGGTTTTCCGGGGAGTCTTTTCTTTCATATTTCAGTTCTACCTTACAAAGCTCTACATTAGTCATTGGGCCAGATATTTGAAGTCTACATACACAAATGGCAGTAGAAACCAAGTAATGTTAAAGAAAGAAGGCCTTGCCATAAGATCGCCATTTTAAGATGGATCTTCTGAAAGATATTTCATAGATTCCCTTGCAGAACAAGTCTTGAAAACCATGAACTTTTTCAAGGTTTCATTAATATATGTAAGCATGACTGTAGCCAGAAACTATTATTTGACTTTTTAAGCATCTCTACTGCTCTTTCTGCGAGTGCATTTTTCCTAGATCTACCAGAGGATTGTCTGGCAGCATAAAATTCTTTACGTATAGGGGAAAAAGGCAGAAGCATGCAATTTAAACACTGATTATTTTGAAAGGGATTTTTGATGTCTGTGTACAGAAGTTTGCATAAGCGTACAACACACCATACCCACAGAGGCAATACTAGACGTCGCTCGAGATATATGTGTACGATATTCTGTGCTCGTTTTTACATACCACACACACCCTCTACACCCGGGTTTTTCATGCAGCGGCTCAGCGTTGGACTCCCTGCATCTCACGCAACCAGTGTGTACGGTAGCTTTAAGACTAATGTTTGTTGAGTTGTGTATGCCTAAAGTCGGCATTTTTTGTTAATTTTGTAACGCGCAAAAAGGGTTGTGAATCAGCATATTTTAAATGGTCCGTAACTTTCTTGAATATTGATCGATTTGCAAAGTTTTTTTTTTTTTTTCAGTTTTGTTCTTGGTTCACCAAGCTCTATAAAATGGAGTTAAACTTAATGATGTATCTTTAATATTAAATTTTGGTTTAGGGTACCTATTAGTAAACTGCGGTACATTTCATTTTGTCTGGAACAGTTTTTTTTACGCTTTGAAAGGTCTATTACATGAATAAAACTTGCAATTAATTAACACCAACACAGTTTAGAATAGATGCATGTTTTATTTACAGTTTTCAGCATTACAACTATGCCTTTAACAAGCATCTATGTATCCAAGAAGAATGTCAGTATAAAGACATCAATATAAATAATAGGGAAAAGCCTTAGATAAACCAATAATTATTTGCATAGTTAAAAGGCTAGTCGGCAATATGTAGAAGACCAATGTAATTCAATACAAATCTTCACTTATTGTACAAATTTTCTTCACTCTTAACTAGAATAACTGTGTTAATAGAGCAAGACTTGGTTGAAGGATAAAGATTACAAAATAG